>JAKTZG010000017.1:143433-289671 GCA_030578795.1 Debaryomyces prosopidis | reverse complement strand
CTGAACATCCCTACACCTCTGAACATCCCTACACCTCTGAACATCCCTACACCTCTGAACATCCCTACACCTCTGAACATCCCTACACCTCTGAACATCCCTACACCTCTGAACATCCCTACACCTCTTTGGAAAAGGGATTAACAATGCGGCCCTAGTAAACGACCACTAGAACCTCCTCCACACTAACGACTTTGATTCCATGCAGTCTCATGCTAGATTAAGTACGTATATAGGATGCAAGGCCATAATGACAGCACATCAACTTTTCTCGACGAAACTCTGCAGTTATATGCACACTCCGCTTTCTTTTGCGCGCTTTTGGAACCTAATATTGCATATTTGACCACGAATTACAGTACTTTCATCAACCCTAAATTAGTTAATATAGAAGCATTATTCGGGTTGAACGTACATACGATTATACTGAATTATATACCTGTTTTTCTTTCAAAATGTAGGTACTTTGTAATTTTTTTAATTTTTGGAAGGTATCCAAAAATTTTCGCTAATAGTCTGAGTTGCGAGAATATTGCACCTTTACAATTACTGAATTTCTACCTTCCTATTCGATTATTACATGAAATGTTAGAGCGCTTTTATCTACACTATGTATAAATATCAGACAATCTACTAGCGTTTTAAGCCTGTGGGGCACATTGCTCTTTTATGGGCACATTGCGTTTTTCATACCCGCGAATTTTTTGCCCATTGTTGCAGAGTGCGTCTTAAAACGCACAGTGCGGTGATATTCATTTATATATTGTCGAGGAAAGTATAAAAAACAGCCTTATTTGGTTAATATAGAACCAAGTCTGCCATTTTTACAGAATGAAACTAATGAAACTAGAAAAGTACACAAGAATTGCTCACATCTGTGGCCCTTAATTCCTTATGATGATGTCGGAGACATTATACTCTCGCAATTTTCATAACCAATTTGTAGACAGAAAAGAGTAGGTGTTTATTCACAATTCTCCCAATTTTTATGATGTTTATTTTACACAAGAGTACACACAAATGCTTTATAAGGATACGGAGATACATTTGTCCCATATTCCGCGTTTGGAGGTATTTCTTGTTCAACGGTTTATGGATACTTTGATGCCAATATTGGTTGGTGGGGAACCATTTAGAATATCAGAGGCTGTCGGACTTTCTTTCAATGACACGAATAGAAATATTTATTTTCGGGGATGTAAAATGATTATAACTTTCACGTATAATAAAACCAATAACATCAGAAATGATACAAAACTTATTTCGAGAGTTTACCCGACGATTGTTGCTAAGCTTTTATATGTCTATGTAAACTATGTGCGACTTTACGAAATTAGTGCACTAGTAGGTTTGACAGAACATGATGCATTGAATTGCAAAAAATCGCGAAGCCTTCCAGATCTTAGCACTAGATATTTGTTCATTGATCTTGGTACTAATTTCGTAATACAAGATAATATTTACTCACTAATGAAGGCTTTAAGTGCTGAATGCTTGGGAAAACTGTTGGGTGTACGCGATTGGAGACAAATCATGGTTCAGTTCACAAAAAAAAATATTAGCTCTACTACTAAATCCAGCTCTAATTTAATTTACAGATTTCTCGAGCCTCAGGTTGGGCATTCATCTACAGTGGCAATGAGTAATTACGAAAAAACTAGTACGAGAGAATTTGAGAATAGTTTAGTCGAACCGCAGCAACAAATGAGCGAAAGATGGATTGAAATAATAAATCTTCCAACTGACTTAACATACATTACCAACTTCGTGCCTGACGTGCGGTTGCAAGAAAGCGTGCTCTATTAGAACTCTTACGTAATCTTTTTGATATCCTTACCTTTCTTAAATAAATATTTGATCTACGATATTCCACCTGCGACATTCCACCTGACGGGTTCGCACCTTAACTATAGGAAATCGGGTTGTTCTGCAAGTGCGGCCTATAAATACTCACCTCCGTTAGCTTGAAATACGACTGCCGTTTTTGTAAAGAGTCGACAAGGAATTTCTGACGGACTTATTTATGGAGTATAACTGCCTCGAACCTAGCATATTGCTGCAATACTTGGCTATGCGAGAAAATTGGATTATGCTATCAATCATCAATTATAAAATACAACGCCAGTTCATTTAGTAGGAAATTGAATAACTATACATATAGTACCTTATGATTAATTTATATAAGGGTATATATGTATATAATTATTTTTTTTTTGCCTCAAAATTGTAGTTCTGTAGTATTATTTTTATTTTTTTTGTTTACTTTTCTATTTTTGTTACCTTTTTGTATATTTCTCCAGTTTTTCCGGCTTCTCAATTCTAATTTATTGCGCAGGCGCTATCTTCTGGTAACGAATTAGGCTCATCCGCAATCCCATGAAATCCATTAGGCTGATAATTGAAGCCTATTACGGTTCCTGCTGCTATGGTGCCTTTATTATTGTGATCATATATCTGATATTGAACATAATTCCTGTTATGATCTTTGTTCAAATCTTTGTTCGCTTGACAATAGGTTTGGTCGTATATTATATTCCAGTCATTTTGTTGATTATCAAGTGGGGCAAAATACTTTCTTTGAATTCATTCCTACTCATCTCCCTAAATTCTGCAGAAATCAATTCACAGCTAGTATACACAAGAAGAGTTAAACGCATATTTACGATGTCCAAAGATGCCTTACTTTTGGGCAGTAGCTCTCTGAGGAGGGGTTTTGCTCATTTCTTCCACTTCGAATCCTTTGAAAATGTGTATCCAAAACATCTCTTGCATTGCATTTGCAGATGGCTCACTACGTACTAGTTTAGCAGGATACTAATTGCTTTTCGTATATCTTGTTTCTAAGATATGTGCTCTTTCCTGCTTTTCATCAACTACTACTGGCCATACTAAAAATATCTGTACTAGCGGGTATTGTGTTGGTAATCTGGTTGGACTTCGGACCTTCATAGAATCACAAGTACCTAACTATGCTGGTGGAGAAATTAGTATAGTAATCTGTTATTGGGCTGGTCTAATACTTCTCGGTTTGATTATTTTTCAATTATCTGACTTCTAATAGAAAGATGGACATACCGAAAATTGATTCAGGCAAAGAATTGGGTTTGAAAATCGAGAATGTAGATAGCAGACAAGGAAAATCCTAATTTTAGATACCGATTGTAACTAATATCTTGCTATTTTTTAAATTGTAAGGGATTTTGTTTCTTTGCAATACCGCTCTAATACTGTAATATATGTTGCGGAAAGTTAATAAATTGACCTTTTCAAATAATTGACAAACAATTATAATTGAGCCAGATACATCAAAGACATATCCTTCAAAGTTTTCTGAAGTATTCTCCAATTAATTTTTTTTAGTAATTTTTCCAGTTTACCAATCCGGAGTCTTTATTTATTTGAAATTGTAAATCCCGTTGCAGTATTCATATATTGTTTTTCTTGACACAGATTAATCTGATAAAAAGTATTTTTCATTTTATGGCTTATTCATAAATTGGTTATGATTCAATTTGCTTTCTGCGTTATTATAATTTCTGATTTTTTTCCTCTAGTAAGACTAAGAGTCAAATTTTAGTAAGCCTCCTGGTTTTGAGGTCGAAATTCTTAGGTTAAAATCATTCTTAAAAATGTTGAAATATTTGAAGAAATATTTAGTGGAATTAAATTCGCGATTACCAATTAATCTAAGAAAAATACAAGCTGGTTGCAAAATCGAGTTACGACTCAATTGGGTAAAATTAAATGAATGTAACATATGAATATTACCATACTAAGGCAATAGGAGTGATCAGGAATGGACACGTTTATTGAATTTTACTGGATTGAGTATCAGGCGTAGTAGAAAGCGTGTATAAGGCTGAGTGGTAATCCTAATATTCTACTATAAAAGGAGGTCGTCGAATGACCTCCCACTAGTAGACATTTATATAGAGGATAAGTAATTTAGATTGTATATTAGAATACATTGATTACACACGGTTTAAAATGGAGATGAATATGGAACTGATTGACTCCTTGGTGAAATTACTTCAAGAAAAAGGACTTAAATAATAACTGAATTGGTTTTAAATAACTAACCAATCTACGTATAAAACGAATATGGAGTGGATAATATGCAGATAAATTAATATTTTCAGGTAATACATCATTTGGGAAATTCTATGTACGCATGAAATCTTCTATAGAAGCTTATGTAAATATGCACTTATTGTAAAAGTGATGCATATGCTTCCAGTGATGGCTGGCTAAGCTTTGAAATTTCTTAATCATGTGATTCTAATTTCAATAATTAATTAAGGACATCTAAAAAGATGTCAAAAATTTTGGGCAATTTAGTTAAGTTTACTCGTTTTTCTTGCTGTTGATCAATACTCCATGACGTTCAAAATAAATTAACTAATAAAATAAAACTATACCTATGGTTAGTACCATTTATAAAGTACCTCTAACATATACTGAAGTTTTGCCACTTGTGCATCTATCATTTAGTATGGGTAAGCTTTCACTGATGGATGGAAGTGGTCACTATCTCAGATTTCAATATTAGCAAAATCAAAGAATAATTAAACCGGTTATGGATCTACCTCCATTTCTTCCATAATTACGATTATATTGCGAGTTGCAATAATCGATGCTGCCACGAATAAAAAGTCTTAAAGTTCTGTACTTATTAAAACTAAAAATTTACAATCATGGAAGATTATTATATCAAAGGATTCTGAAGAATGATTTAATCTATATGAAATTAAAGATATTTAATCTTTTGCATGAATAAGATTGATAAGAATTATAAAGCATAAAAGCGTTTGTAAGAGATTAATAAGATTCTTCTAATAAAATATTGTAATATAGGTTACATCCGAGATATGAAGATACTATAATTTACATACCTTAAGTTTCTCGCTACAAGGTTTCTGCATAGGCTGTTAAAAAAGTCCATTCATCTTCATCATTTGGTATAGGGTTTATCAATATATATAGAAATTGGTTTAAAGCCTTTTTTTTTTCAGGGTAATAAATTACTCACTTCCAATTTTCTCCATGCGAAACTTGCATACTATTTTGTTTCAGAAACACACAATGCCAAGAACGACTTTCTGCATATTTGTGGGTTTATTAATCTTAGGATATTATTGTTACTATCAATAGTAAAAAAAGAATTAAAGTTAAAGCTCGCCTCTTATTCTTTGTTAGGGTTCTCATTCCCCAAACCAATAGGAAATTTTCCATGTGATATATTTGAAATTGTTGAACAGTTCAATTCAAAAAGTATTCTTTTTAAAATTGCAAATGTTCTGGTGTAGAATATTATCAATTGTTTTACATTCAACTCTCCTGACAACATATTGTAATATATAGAGCAACTTAACAAGAAACTGTTAGCTAGCTAATTACTAATAAAACTACTTAATATATTACTACTAATCAAATAAGTATTACAATAATGAATTCCATTTTTGTTAACTTTAACATCAAGTAAATTATAAAATATCAGGTAGACTTAAAAGTTGAAAGAATTAGTGCAATACTTTCAAGATAATCAATAGTTTTCTAGATCCTTCAAAGTATAACAGTACCTATCAGAAACATTCAAATAGAGAGAAACCTTGGAATTTAACGTGAGAAGTATAATTTAGTATTTTAGCAAAATGCTCTGCAAAATTGTAGTAAGCCTTAATTTGTTATATCAGATTAATACCTGTTTAAAAATTCGATTGAGCATTCTATGATATCAAAGACAATTCATGATTATAATATGCAATATTTTTAGATTAAATATTAACACTTTCTTTATTTATTCTAAAGTAACCAATAAAAAATATTCCCAGCGAATAGCGAAAAAAATGTTTAAGAATCTTAATTTCAGCTATGTCTAAGTAATGCATCCATTGAAACTTTTTTCAAGAGAAGAGAAAATAAGCGTACTCAAATATATTCTTGATAAAAATTTATTCTATCCGAAGCTTCCAGCACAATCATTGTTTCCCTGGTATTTATATGTTACCGAAGTAGATGTTCTAAAGTCATCAATATATTTTAAAAATGAAGTTATTGATAATAGGATATAATGCAATTGAATATCGTCTTCATTTATACTTTTTATAGCAGTATTGTTTTTGATAACAACTTTGGCTGTTGGTAGAGACTTCGAACCACTATGAAAGGTATTTAATTCGGCCACTTTCAGCTCCGGCGGATCTATATGTTTATACCCGGGTTTCAAATTCCTCGTATCGGATATAAATAAAGAGCTGATCTTGTTAAAAAATCTATTCGTAGATAATGAAGGGGTATTAGGTGTCTTACAGCCAAATCCAGATTTTACAGTATAGATATCATAAGAATATGGATGAATGCTGCCTTGATTGTACGAATGAATCCACCTGTAAAAATTTCCATTTGGAAAGGGAGTAGTATCGGTGATTGGTATCAGCCGAGAACGAAATGCAAAAATTTTGAATTTTGTTTCCTTAAATATAAACTCAAACTTATATATATCGTAGTTGTTATTTATACTCTCCTTTACCTTACAAGACATTTCTTGTTCTGTGTATTTTCTTTCTTCTCTCAAATAACGATGTCCTTTAATATACACTGTAGGAAGAATTTTACGTTTCATTTCCATACGAATTCCCAGGCCATCATAGCCATTAATGACTTGATCTTCGCTATATTCACCATAAATACTGTATTCAAAGTTCGAATGAGAGCTTTCATTGAATTTCGTATTGATATTATTGTAAATTTCTTTTTGTTGATTGAGGACACTTTCAGAAATTAATGTAGCGTTACTTGATAAAAAAGATTCAGCATTAGTCACTAAAGTATCTGTTTCTGAGTTTAATGTAGAGCGTTTGAAGGACATTGTAATTCAATTATTTAGAAATCAGAATTATGGGAACATGTTTGCAATATATATAATTTTAAACCTTTACCAGATGTTTTGGCAAAAAAAAATATGACCATTCCAAAATTACTAAAATTGAAGATGTCTGTATCAAACAATTTGGGGATAGCAATTTTAGTAAGTGGCCAGCACACAAAAGACTAGAGAATGAAGAGAATTAAGTTAATAGTTTGCCAAGAATATACCGAGCTATAATATTTAAATATCAAATTATTGTTGTTTCCTCACCCAGGATCAAATGGTCACTTTCAGATGACCGAAATCACTTTTGAGGTCATCTTAATCCAAAAAATTAAGCGCACTACAAATTTATTTACGCATCATTAATGTAAGATTGCATATAATAAGAGTGCAGGCATACAGGACAAGACAAGTTTATTAACTATGATTGGTCAGAAATCCTTATCAAAAAAAAAAACAAAAAAAATGGCCTCACAATAGTTTTTCATAATTCTTGATAACACAGAATAAGCGAAACTTTTATACTAATCCTGATATACTTAGAACTTCAAAAATACAGATATTATGCTTTGTACGTAAGAAAATTAAATATACATTTCTAGAAAACTTTATATCAATAATTAATCGGATTCTCCTTCATTTTAGTTAATTATAATATCTAATTTCCAAGAATAGACTCGTAAATTTATATAAGCCTTTCTTACAAAGCTTTTTGATTGACAGACTTTATTTTTATTTACATTCAGCTAAGTTTATTGTTACTGTGTACCGCTTTAAGTTACTTGAATAATCATTTCTTATTCCAATTCATATGTCAGATGCACATATTTCGCGGATTATGGGAGATTTGATATTACTACATCTCCTCCTAATTTAATACGATATCACCATAATAACCTATTAAGCCAGGAAGAATGAAATGTTATCATTTGCCGGATCCATATCTTGTATGACCATTTTGATAAATTTGTACTCTGTCAATATTTCTTGGTGCCTCGTACGTATTAGTTTATATTTTTGTATTTTAAAAGTCAATTTAACTAAATATTTGTAAAACTCATGAACGTTTCTAACTTTTTTGAAATTATTAGCTCCCTATCGTTAGTAACTGGCCAATATCCAGGAGCAATTAAAATAAAATTTTATTTTTTAAGAGGAAATAATAGAAGAGATTCGTCGCTTATAGATGTATTGTTAAAGAGATGATTCGGGAGAAATGGACTTGCAGAATAAAAATTCCTTTTTACATGGCTCAGTTAAAAATAGGATCAAACAAAGATGAAGTAGGGGTTTTGGTGGATACAGGATCGTCTGATTTATGGGTGATATCTCTGGGTTTACTTATTGTAGAAGGTTTTTTAGGAGGTAATTTTGTGTACTTTTGAGTCACGTGATCAGTAATATGCAAGGATAATAACACTAACAAGTGGAATTAGTAGTTAAGTAGAGTGTAGTGAACAGGCATAAACATAAGATATGGATGTCGATAACGGATTAAAGTTACGCTAGGGATAACAGAGTAATACCGCGTGGAAGTTGGTATCGTCAGCGGTGTCTGCTACCTCGATTAAATAAACGATAGTTGAGGTTAAATAGGAATATAAAGACTTATCTTTTTTTTTCTATAATATAAACTCAATTATGCTTTCATTCATATTACTCAATACCATCTTTTTGATACCCCATTTATATCCTCCTTTTAATATATGGCGGAAATTTCATGTTCTTCGTTCCATTCTACCGTCATCTGCCTCACTCTCCTTCCATTTTCTAAAACAAAATAATCGCTTAGATCGATTTTTTCTACGTCTTCTACCTCCTAAGATCTCTCCCTTCCCATATATCTCATCATCTCCCTGAATACATGACCCAAATATCCTAATGATAACTAAGGTTGCGGATACCAATAATATGCAAGGGAAAATGATGAATTAATAATCAGTTTAGATTAGGGCGATGATTATGCATTGATTCTTTAATGAAGAATTTTATAGAGAAGCAGTTGGCGCCAAAGTGCATTCATGTTTTATTTTCCATAGCTGTTTTATATTATTTTTACATTTTATATAGACGACAATGCATTGTAGATTTATTAGAGATAGTTTGGTGGGAAGAACGATTTATCATCTTTCCAAGCACAAATATTTTAGACAGTAGGAGGAATATCCAGACTATATAGTTCCTAGCAAATAACATAGATATGAAAAAGAAATTAATAACAGTTGTTCTTAACAAGCCAATAAATTATAGAATTGATCTGACAAAACAAGCTGGAATCCTGTTCAAATTATTGTTGATTAGGATGGACTAATTATCCAGAGAATCCTTATAATTGGCCTTCGTACCGAAAGATCTTGTCTTGTTTGAAAAGGGATTTTGACAACGTCAGTTTATATGGCTTCTGCTATTTATACATCTGGAGTCGACGAGATTATAGAAGAATTGAGAATTAGTTAAACTCTCACCATGTTGCTATTAACTTTGTTTGTTATAAGATATGGTACTGGTCCAAAAGTTTTTTCACGTATGTCAGAAAATGAAGTTTTAGGTAGAACATCCATCTACATTGTGACACTTTATTTTTTTCATCCTCCGGATTCCAACAGCTTTAGTTGATAAATAGCTGGTATAAGTATTTTAAGGTTCATCAGTGGCATCTTTGTATCTCCTTATTTAGCTACAGGTCGTGCTTCAGTTGGTGATATCATTTCTACATCTACATTACAGTTGGTATTATATCATGAGTTCTATATGTGGTCCTTCTCTTAGTCCATATATCGGTTCAGCCTTAACCGTTAAGGGTGGTTGGCGATAGATATTTTTGTTTGTGTGTATCATTTCCGGATGTTCCTCGTTACTCTTGAGTTGTTTTTTACTAGAAAATTATTCCAAAACGATATTATATAGAAAGGCAAAAGACTCAGGGCAATTACTGGTAACAAAGATATGACCAGTGAGGGAGAAATAGAAAACAAGAAAATGAGTACCAGAGATTTAGTTATCGATACCCTATTGAGACCCTTGAGATCTCTATCATTGAACCTGTACTCTTATTGAAAAACAATTATATTTCGTTGGTATACTCCATTACGTATTTATGGGTTGAAACTTTCCCAATCGTATTTTATGAAGTTCATGGCTTTTCATTGATTCAAATGGGTGTTACCTATATTAGTATTATAATCAGTGTTATTATTGATGGCTCCATTTACATTCTGATCATTTATAACAAATATACGATGGTTATTCTCGCTGGAAATAATGTTAACCTTGAAGTGTTCTTACCCAGTTCAATCTTCCGAAGTTAAATGATGCCTACTGAAGTGTTTATTTTTGGATGGACTTCAAGTCCAGATATTCATTGGATTGGTCCTATTGGAACCGCTATTTTTTCGATTGGTTTATAAAATTCCAAACTTTATCCAATTACTTGAGTAAATCATTCAAGAGGTATATGGCATCGCCATTTGCCGGAAATTGTTTGTTTAGATCCGTCATTGCTGGTTACTCTCCCCTTTTTGCGCGTCTCTTGTATTCTAACCTTGTTAGCGAAAAAAATCCCCCGTTGGTTGCGGCTCAAACGTGTTAAGGTTTATTTGTCTTTGTATTGTAATGATAGCTACCAATTTTGTTTCATATTAATGAACTTAAATTGCGTGCTAGATCTAGGTATGCTGTAAATTAAATTATCGAGTAATTATATTATATAGAATTATCTATATTTTGGTTGTATTTTCTCATTGAAGCATATTTAGATAAACCTTTTATTCGAAATATAATAATATATAAGCCCTAATAATACATAAGACTATATCCAAGTATTCTAAAGTGGCTTTATGATATTTGAATAGACTTGTATGCAGAATAATGCATATATTTCTTTATTATCTCTTTTCTCTCATTTTTAAAAGTATTCAATAATTTTGTTATTCAAATCCCAGGGAGAAAATTATCAACTCTTTTTCTTTAGGAGTTGAAGGTATTATTATTTTAATATGACTAATAGGGTTTGAGTAATCAGAAAAAACGAAAGAAAACTTTCTATAGACTCGGATTGCAATTTTTTTAAGAATCAAAATATATTGTGGTTGTACTTTTTATATCTTTTCAATTAAAAATAATTGAGAAAGACAGTATAATAATATTAAAACACCATTTGGGATTGGAATAAAGAGAAATAGATATTTCACCTTGGTGAAGACGGAACATTAGAAAATAATATCCTAGAATCTTGAAGCTTACTCTAATTTATTTATAAAACTGAAGGAGGTGACGAAAGACATAATAATGTACCCATAAAACTGGGGTATGTATTTAAATTGGTTTTCAAAAACATCTCAAAGAATTAATATTCCGTGTGAACCTTATTTCCTCACAAATATGGCAATCAGAAGCCGTAACATCTGGTAGACTTGTATAGTGGAATCTTAACAATAGTGCCCTTTGATTAACTGAAAACAAAACAAAATCCTAATATGGACTCAAATATTCCAGGAATATCTCAGAAAAACTTTAGCAGAACTAGGAAGCAGTCTAAGGGCTCGAAAGGAAAACATACAGAAAAGACTGGTGAATTAATATTTACTATTGATCTTCATATTTACCCCTCTTTACTGTTTCTATATGGTTCCTGTACAACTGTACAAATGCAAGTCTCATCCATCGCACTCTAAGTGCCTACTCTCTTGTCCAGTATTGTCATAAAGAAAAGGGATAGTGAAAGTATACCAATTTTTCAAGTATTTTCTCAATCTTATGAAGGATGAATATAAAGAAAAATGGAAGAAAAATAAGTAGGTTATGAAAATTATTTGGTCACAAGGAGAGGTGTTGATAATGAAGATCTGTGATTTTTACAATCAGTAGTTCTAATTTGATGAGCAAGAATATAGGTTTCTAAACACTCTGGTAATTTGTATGAATAGTGCAAAATATTACGTCCTCTAAATTATATTTTTTCAGGCAATAGATGTTTCACCATTTCTACCGGTGGGATGATTCCAATTGTGGTTAAGGGAACAAAAAGTAATCAAATTTGAATTTGTTATTTACAGATGAGGAATCGTAACTAATTGTAATCGACAACAAAAATATGTTTTTAATTAAATTATTCTTCTTAATAAACCTTCGGAACAATTCTATCAGTTAGTCTATTATTTACCCTTTCGCTTTTCTGGACACTGTTAATATTCAAGGTATATTCATATTAATATACTTGCGAGATTTAAGAAAATAGGACCAAAATATTTAGTTGTCAAATATTGTTCGCAGAATATTATCTAGGTTTATGTTTCTTGATTATATCCATTCGAGTATAATTCTAACGTAAGTAAGTAGAATGAAGGACTTCCTTGTATTTAAAACCTTTACAATATTACACAAACTACTTTATCACACTTTTTAGTAAAGAAATTATGGGACGGTACTGGGAGGACTACTGTATTCAGTAACACATCCAATTTGATTTACTCATCAAAAACACCCGCGTTATTTCTTTATTGCTTACACGAAATGTTATATTATTATGCTATCTGACTTCAAGATATTTACATTTTCGGTTGCTAAGAGACCAGTACATAATAGACATGTTATATTACTCAGAGAACTATTTACTAACATATCATAAAGGGTTCCATAAAAGCTTGTGAAAGTTGCAAGAAAAGTCATAAAAAATGTTTTACTGATTTGGGGTCATTAAGTTGTAACTTAGGCAAGCTTAAATCAATGAAATGTGTCTGGAACTCTAACGACGATAATATAAGTCCTATTATATCGTCAAAGAGGAAAAAATCTGAGCCCAGTAGGGAACAGACATTCGAAATGATATTTCAAAACTATAACCAAATGAAGCCTCAGTTTGTTTGTGCAACAAAACCCTTGGCTCTTATAATAAGTAAAGACCCTTTTTTATGTTTTGATGAAGATGATTTTGGTTTATTATATCCATGGAGAGGAATAGATAGTGACGAGTTGTCGACAGGAATATAGACGAAGATATTAAGAGATTTTGAGTGACAAAGGTGCATTTATGGTTCCACCTGTGCAAGAACAATGCCGTTTGCTCCAAATATGTTTCAATAGTGTTTATCCATTATATTCTGTTGTTGAAAGGAATATTTTCAAGGATATCGGGGCTATTTCTATCATGTTATTAAACGCAATGCTCTTGTGTGCTATAAAATTTGAAACATTTAAAGATAGAAAAAATATAAGAAATAGGTCAACTCTGTTTTATGAAAGATGCAAGCTTTAGAACTAGTGGAAACAAATAAAGTCGCCCTAATACAATCATACTTGTTATTATTTATACAGGAAGAAGTTATGGGAGGGCCTTCCTCTTCTAAAAAGTATATTACAAAGCCTTGCAATTTATTCGGAGAATTAAGAATTACCTTTATGGGAGGCTCTAATGGAATAACTAGTAACCAAGGGAGTAGAGAGGCTGAAATTTCAAGTCCCAAAAATATGCAATGTAGGAAACGAATTTTGACTCGTTTATTTTGGTTTTCATTTTGTTGTGATCGTCTCGTATCGGCGACAAGTGGAAGGGGCATGTTCTATAATCCTGCAGATTTCAATGATCGATAGTATTAAATTGGAGGATTTTAACGAAGGGAGAAAATCAAGCAGCTGATTTCGCAATATTCATATCTTGGTGTAAAATGCAAATTAAGTAGATTCAATTTTTTTATTGTTGGGGAGGGGGGAGTGGTTTGAACATAAAACTATCGGACATGAGATATCTGGAGGAAAAATGTCATTAATACAGAGATATTCTTTGTTGATTGTCGATCTAATCGAATCAAACCAATTTATTCACCATGTTTTAATGGCGCACGCGATTTTACATGTTGTTGCTTTGTTACAGCTTGAATCAACAATGAATCTGCAGAACAAACAAGGAACCTACTGTAATATTATGATGGGTAGATCTATCAAAATACTCGAAAATTTAAAGACTATTGGTGGCTTGCTGGTACTGCCCTTAGATTATGTAGGGTTGTTATACCTCCCAAAATTTTCAAGTACGAAATTTGATATGGTATTGGAAATATGAAATTATAGTCATGATGTTCTTAGAAAACTTGGAAGACCCTATTACATTTGCGAAATATATATAACTAATCCCAAGATAGTTACTTTCAAACTTTAAATTTATACTAATATCTACGATTGAAAACTTTTACGCTCCAGATACTGTACTGATCTTTAGCTTCATAGTCGAAAAGCTTTTCTTTCATCTTCTGGAACAAATTATAATATATAACACATGATGGAACTCACAAATAGTTGGTACATTTGAAATTTATTGTTCTCTCCTGATTTCAATGGGCTTTCTTCTTATTTTTTTAAAATATTCTTGGATATCAAATTTCCGACTAATAGTATCTCTCTGTGCGTGGAAAAGTTGATTTTAAGGGCGCAATTATAATATTTAATACTTTAAGATTATTCTCAAGCAAACCAAGGTACAAATTCTAGAATTCTCAGTTAGTTATTTCTTGTATACCTTAGTTAGTAACTAAGGTATACAAGAAAAGGATAGAATGCATATTACAGGTGTTCTCTAAAACGAGCCTTTGTTAATTAATTTCAAGTCCTCAATTGATGAGTAAATGCTTTGTTACTTATGTTTTGCAGACTAATATAATGCACACTTTCCAGGATCGTCAGAGTGATACTCCTGCTATCTAATTCTAAAAAATACAACATAGTTATGCAATAGTTGTGTGTTGTGATGTACACTTATTGCAAGACAAACGAAGAATATTTTATGTACTGATACGGTAGCTTCCAAAAACGACGTACGTATCAAGCATTACTGTATTAGCGCTACTGAAAGAGACCCAGAAACTAGATAAAAGAAAAATTATTTGAATAACTGAAGTAAACATTGGATATTATAAGAGTATTAAATGCAAAATAACATACAGTTCTGTCAATCTTTTCGAAAAAAAAAAACGGAGGATAACGAGATATTTAATTGATGGTGTTTTTGGTCCCATCATAGCAAAAAAATAATCGTAAAAATGCTACAGAAACGGATATTTCCAACATATTTTATCAAGCCTCTTCTTAAAAATCGTTATATTCAGCGCTCTCTGAGTTATATCAATATATTACTATTTTTGTTTCAAAAGTCATAAGTTGGGGCTGTCCCCCATTGTAACCCTTTAATATCCTATAATAACTTAATATGAGGTCTATGGCTCTCCTTTGTAAAGATATATTATAATAATTACTCGAGAACTTTTGATTACTGTTGATGTATATTCAAATGGTAAATCTGAAATTCTTTTAAGTAAGTTTATCAGAAATATAATATTCTGAGAGAAAGAATTGTTATTCTAACAAAAGACTTCTCACCTATGGATTATAATGATTTGAATCTTAGTCTATTCAATTGAGATATTGTTGAATACACTGAGTTTAACTACATAAATTCCCAAGAGCTGTCACGAAAACATGTTCATACGGCAGTTGAAAGTTCTGTAAAGATTTTGGGGACTTATTTTGATGTATTACAAATACACAATGTTCGATCATAGCACACATAAAAATGAAATAATGAAAGCATCGAGGACGTCGTTGAAATGGGGCACGTAAGATATTTAGGAGCTTCTTCAATAAAAGCTCTTGAGTTTGGACAATTGCAGTTCATTGCAGTACAGAATTGTTGCACAAAATTTATCAGTATGCAACATGTTTACAATCTTATCTATCGTGAAGAGCGCGAAATGGTTCCATTCTGTAAAGATAATGATTTAGGAAGTGCTGGGATAATTCCGTACTCACTAATTGCAAACATACTTCTTGCACACCCAGTGAGCTCAAGAGGAACTGATAGACTGAGTATGACCCAATATACGCTAAAAGGGTTTGCGTACGCCAAACGATACGGACAAGAAAATAATAGACAGAGCCCAAGCACTCGCGGAAAGGTATGAAGTTAGTGGGCAGCAGTGGCTATAATGGGTTATGTGTAAAGCTAATCCTATAGTTTAAGTGATTTTGATGGTAAGAGTAGACCACTTCTTAGAAGTCCTTATAATCTAACTGAAAGTGATGTTAATCTTCTAGAAGAACCATACGTGGCTAAAGTAGAATATAAATATTGATCTTTTAGCTTTATTCTCTGTAGTGTATTCTTCAAAAATCAGTAATTTGTGCTATTCTCTATTTCGTTCATCTTAAAACGGGTGGAGATGTTGAAATGTCAAAAAATTATTCAGAAAGGTTACAATAGATATTCCATTGTTTTCATTGAGAATTTTGACGAAAAATAAAGGATTGGAAAATGAAAGGTATTAATAATATTCATGAAAGATGGCGATTACTCTAATGGGGGGACTTAATTGAGCAATGAAAAAAACTCATATGGTTAGGAAAATAATTTTTTACAAACGATAAATAAAGAGGGAATGGTATTATTATTATAAATTTCCTTAAGAAGTATTTTTGTTCTTCATTTAAATTGACTGGATTTATAAATACCCTTCTTGTTTGTCTATTAGATATTAGGAAGCCGTCTGATACCCAGGGATAAAAAAAGAACCAGCATGATTCCGAAGCATAAAAAAATGATCTGTTGATATTAGAGATCGCACAGACATCAATAATTAATGCGTGTTAGTATCTTTAGAAAGGAAAAATACTGTATATAAAATTTCAAATTTCACGAAAGAATTGCTACTTCAAAACTTGCTATTCTTTTATTTGACGTCAATCGGATCATTTTAAAGATGTGTCCAATTGAACAGAGGCACTTATTCGATAATCCTGATGCTGGTAGACAATGTTCTGTGGTTTATGGATCAACTGGTAAAGGTGGTTTGTTAGTTACATCAGATTGTGTTATCTTAGATTCTACTAATCGTGACGAATTTCTTGATTATGAACGAGAAATAGGACATAGAACAAACGGAGCAGAAATAAATACATTATTGACGAAGTTTGATAAAACAAGAAATAATAGTCATAAAAATATTCTAGGTGATGAAGAATCTACTGAGCGAGAGGTAAATCATTTAGCCCATAATATCATTCCGTACCAAAGGGATGGAAATGAAGACATGGAGAGTTTTGACAGTTCTCCTAAGGAGACTACTGATACATCTGTATTAACTGAGTTGAAATCAATATTTTTTGCATCGGTTCCATTAACCATAACTCTTCTTTTACAATGTTCATTTTCTACTGTATCAGTTTTTGCAGCTGGTCATCTAGGAGCTGTAGAACTAGCTGCACTTTCAATAAGTGCTTTGATGCTGAGTATTACAGGATACGCTATTATTCAGGGTATTAGTTTAGCTTTGGATACATTATGTCCTGAAGCATTTGGAGCAAAAAAATACCATCTTGTTGGGGATTATATACAAAAGTGTGTAGCAATGAATTTTACTGTTATGATTCCCGTATTGCTTAGTTGGATATTTTTTGGATTTGAATTAATCGCTCCTTTTCTATCAGATAAAGAAAGTGCAAGATATGCAGCAACATATTTGCAATATACTGCTCCAGGAATCCCAGCATACATCTTGTTTGAATGTGGCAAGAGGTTTTTACAAGCTCAAGGGATTTACCATATTTCTACAATCGTTATGATGTTTGCGGCCCCTTCGAATTTATTAATGACCTTACTTCTCGTGAAAAAATTTGGGTACGTTGGAATACCAATTGCTACGTCAGTTAACTATTGGTTAATGACTTTCGGATTATTTGCCTCTATAATATTTTTTATCAAACCACAAAGAACTCCTTCCGGTATGCATCCACTAGTATGTTGGAATGGTATTCATATCAAAGAAGCTTTCAAATCCTGGGGAAAGATTATTTATTTGGCTGTACCTGGACTTATAATGTTAGAAGCTAAATTTTTTGCTCTTGAAATATTTACTTTAATGGCTTCATATTTGGGAACCGTTTCGTTGGCAGCCCAATCAGTTGGTACGGCTATTGCATCTTTAACCTATCAGGTTCTGTTTGCAATTGGAATCGCGTCCTCTACACGTATTGCGAAGTTTTTAGGCGCCGGACTAAATTCTGCAACGAAGGTAACAACTCAAGTATCATTATTTTTTGGTTTTGCTTTATCGTCGGTGAGCATTTTCCTATTATATTGCTTTAAAGTTCAATTAATACCACTATTTACCAAGGACAATAAAGTTATTCAAACTGTGGACAGTGTTATGTGGTTGGTAGCTTTAATGCAAATTTGTGATTCCATGAACACAGTCTCGGGTGGTTGTCTAAGAGGTCAAGGCCAAGTAAAAATAGGGAGCATTATCACATTACTATCATATTATTCAATAGGTATACCGTTATCCATTTATTTAACATTTTATTCTGAAATAAAGGGAACGATAAAGGGTATTTGGGTTGGATCATGTGTGGCCCTACTTATAATAAGTGCTGTGCAAAGTTACTTTGCATTATTTTCTGATTTTGAAGAACTATGTAGAGAAGCTCGAAAAAGAACATCCAAATAGAAGAACCAAAACAACAATATCAAGCCATTTAAAATATTCAAGATAGTTTGTTGTGTACGTAGACCTTATAATACATGATAATTTGATTCGATATTTTAAAATACTGAATCAAGTACCTATAATTTATCTACTCATATTGACAAAAGTGTGAATAGAATTTCTGAGAAGAAACACTTCTTGTATTAAAATTATTCTCTTCTCTGTAATAACTAACTTTGGATTCATTTACGTCCACTCCGCGATTTCAAAAATGAACTGGAGCAAAAATACACGCTGATTGGAGTAAGCTTCATCTTTTTATTGAAGTAAGTGAATCTTAGCAATACATGTTTTATTAACAGTTTACAAAACATACGCCTCATTATTTTTACTATCGTCTTACTCTTATCCGAATACCTTTATGGCTTAATGTAGTTAACTTCCTAGTATATTTACTAAGAATCTGTACTTAGGACAACATCACTTGAATCAAACTTCGAATTTACATTAGTATGAGTAACACATATATCTTCAGATTTAAAATCATATGAAAAAGAATTTTGAGTTGAATAAAATTTGACTCTTGAAATATAATTTAAAAGAAATACTTTATATAAAAATAAAATACTAAGATTTACACTAATTTATTTTCTATATTTTATTAGAGCAACTCGCCTGGATTTGTAATTATGGAAGCTACTTGCAGAGAGCTAATTCTAATAATTTAATGCAAATCATTAAAAAGTAATAGTCAGCATATATTAAACCATGATCGAACATTCTGTACTCTTCTGGGGCATCAGGGTTATTGTTAAAGGTTGGTCCATTCAATATAGTATCTGTATTACCGATATCAACACTACCATCCTCATATAGTATTGCTTTTTCAATAAAACAAAGTTTTGTACAATCAAAACAAGTTTCAGCGCACTATTTAAGTATGCTTCTTCATTAGTATATTCAATGATTTTGAACATACCATACGCAGCCGCCATCCCTGATGACACATCAAGAACATTTTTATCTGGTGTATGGAAATCCCATGGGGGGATCCCATCTTCTGGCAAATGTGACAAGTAATAGTTAACAATTGTTTTTGCTGTATCTAGGAACTTTTTATTTTTAGTAAAGTAATAGGCCTCAGTGTAACCTAATATTTCCCAGGCTTGACCCCTTGTCCCAGATGATTCATCAGCATAACAAAAAGTATTATTTAATATTTTTATTTATTTCCCTGTGCAGTATTTCTTTGACACTAATCTAGTTTCTCTATCATAAACGACATGATTAGAGGATCAGTCATCCCTAAAATGGTTTAGCATGGTTGTTTCTGCATGTGTAGTGGCGATTGTAGATAAGCGTAAGTCACCGCTCAATTGCGTACCACGATGTATCAAATTTAAATTACACGTAATATCAATAACAACCAATACTTTCTCATATGAAGAGGGTCACATACCGAAGTATTCAACCCAACCCCTAATGCAACCAACTTGCTCGTCAAATCTAGTGGCAACTGAGTTTGCCGCTGTAATGAGTATATCCTTGGATTATTTATCTCCGATGTGCTCAAGTTCCTTGTCGAAAGAAGGCTCCATATAAAACCAATATTATGGTTATCTGTCTTTGTTGCTTTAGAGTTTAAAGGATGTGATCACCATCTGGCAGCGTACTCCAACTTCAATAGATAAATTTTTTCAGAAGGAAAATAATCAGGGTATTTGTCATTCCTCTCCACTAAAGCATAAAGCGAACCCGGAAAGAACCCTGAGGTCCAATATTCAACATCTTTGGTTGAATATCTACTACCTTTAGAGTAATCAGGAAATTGAGTCCTAGGTTTTTTTCTCACTTAACGTAGGCAAAGCAACTCCCTAAATCTTGCGACAGTAGAATCGACATATAATTTATCCTTAATTGCCTCTAGGTATGCCTGAACTGACATTTTTCTTTTAATTCACTCAATATTCAATAATAACATTTCTGGGAATCAATAGTTTAAATACTCTATTAAACAGTTGGATGTTTGTGATGAGATTAGGGGAAACTTTGGGGAAAATATCTTTTATTTGGTGGGTATAATAGGAACTTGCAGGAAAAATGGGGGTAGTTGCTATGGGAAAAGACCAACGTCCACAAACATTTTGGTTGATTGAAGTATCACCCATCTTCAGCCTTCGACTTCAGGAAATTAAAATATAATTAGTTTAATCTAATCTCATATTTGAACGTCATTAAACAGTGAGCACGACAGTTGGAGATAGATTTCATAAGACATATTCTGATGGAAATAAATACAAAAAAATTGAGTAAAAGTTTCTTGTGTTTATAAATAATTATTATTGAACATTAGTTCTCTTAAAGTGTGAAAGTCGCGCAACTATACATTAAGTCAGAACCGTTCTTTAATACTCATTTCAAAATACTTTGGGTAATGTTTGAAAAACAAAAGGCGCGCTTTAGAAGTTGAACTGATTCTTTTTTTTTTATTCATAATGTCGCAACTTTTCGTATATAGCAACTTTCCATATATAGCATAGCATACTGTTTGAAAATATTTGAGTTATTTGAAATCTGATAAATGAAAGTGCTTCAGTTTATTGTAATCTAATTTTTTATTCCTTAGTGTCAAGATCAGAGTGCTCTGTGCGAAGCAAATATTGTATCAATTATTCACGACCGTGACACTAAAAATTTACTGTAATGTTTTGCAGTAAATATTTCAACCTAAGCAAGACTACTTTAAGTCAAATTGCAATATTTCATTGATAATTTAGACTTTTCAAAGAATCAACTCTAACAATTGGGATTGGTTTATGACTTTACTGAAAACTCAACTTTACCTACGGTGACGATACCTACATGCCTTGTTCCGGTTGTTTTTGAATTCCACATATGACCTCCTTGGTAAATCATATGGTTCACTCAGAAAATATTTGATCCTTTTCGGTATTTTTACCCATCAAAAGACAATTTAGAGCATGTCGACCATTGTAGTAGGTGATACCAAAAAGTTTTACTGCTAAAAGGAATTCTCTTCTTCATTACCCAAGAAACTTAAATAAATTTCGAATTTATAATTTGCCCTTCAATGAATTTTAAGTATCAGTAGAGCAAAAAAGCAAACAATATATAAAACACAAAGTAAAATTTTGTAGCTTAAGGGGAATCTTCTACAGGCCTCAATACATTTTCAGCAAAGTAACTCTTGCCTGTAACAGAATTGACACCAAATATATTACCTCGCTCATTGGAATATTCACAAATCGTATACTGATCCCAAGAATTATCGCAAACAACCCTAGCGCAGCCAACTTGACTTGTTGATTTCCAGATTAATTGAGTGAAATGACCCGTAGATTCATTATAACCCGGGTCATTGAAGTCGTATAGCTTAATTTCTTCGTACCAAGCATCAACCGGTTTATACCCACCAGAATAACCGGCAGCCAAGTTTTCCCCATAAGGCCCATTTGAATGCACTAACGTGACATTATCACACGAAAATGATTCAGCAGCATACTCAGTAGCATATTTGACTAAAGATTCATTCCATGAAAAAGGCTTAACCCCATGTAGCGCTCTCTTTGCATTATGTGCTTCTAATATATCATATTCAAATCCGGAAGAAGCGGAAATAACAGAAGTAGAAGTAGAAGACGCAGACGAAGCCCCAAAAGATGTTGAGGGCTCTTCGCAAATTATATAATGAGACATAACCCATAAATCTGAAGATCCTGTATACAATAAAGCTCTGACTTTGTCTTTATTAGACCCTATTTCTAAAGTAGCTAAGTGGAATGTTTGTCTATTTTGTAACTCCATTTCCAAAGAATTCCTTTTCACAACATATGGTTTCTCATCAGAAAGGGATAAATCTCTTTTATCATTTCCTCTTGCAACTTTGAAATCTATTTTGAGCATTCCTAGACTTTTATTAAATAACATTGAACAAAAGATGAACTGCACCAATAAAGTTTTCATGTTTCTATTATTTTCAATTCTAACTGGGTATATTATCTAGTATTTTGAGTTTATATGTTTATATATATATATATATATGTGTGTGTGTGTGCATGTATTTATTTATTTATGTATAGGAAATTTAATTGGAAATTATGCAATGATCTTTTATTATTATCGTCTGTTGGCACTGCCCATCGATTAAATTTTAGTCTGTGTCTAAAAAAATCTTAATGGTACTTTTTCAAACACAATCCTGAATATTTTTCCTGTATAAAAAGTACAACTGCTGTACCTTCTTTTCAATTTAATGAACATTTATGAAATCTCTTGGCTTTAATATATCTAAGCCGATCATTTCTTTCCTAAGTTTTGCCACGAAGAACGAAGATACTTATTCTTTTAGTAGCAATAGAAAATTTCAAAATGTGTACATAGTCCCGAGCTGTCGTATGCCTGTCTTAAGAGATTTTGAAAGGGCATAATAAATAAGCAGCATATCAACAAATACTTACCTAATACATAGACAGAATAAAAACCTTGAAATACAACTTAATTGAGAATACAGATTATATATTAAAATTTAAAACCTTGTATCGACAAAGTTTACCAATACTGAAGGCGACTAGAACTCTATAAAATTCTTAAATGTTTGGGGAGTGAAAATTTTAAAGATCTAGATTACTAGAATCCTTGTATTAGGAATCAGGAAAATCGAGATACGTCAATATTCTACATTTTACTTCTTTATTTGTCATTATTTGCTACTTTTCATGTGTATATCGCAGATCAATTGATATAATTAAATTTTGCGGACTAATTTAATTAATTCCTTTCCAATAAACCTTCTAATCCAATTCAAACTTCTTTTCCAAAGTTAAAAGATAAGTATGTCTTAAACTGACTCAATATATTAGTATTTGATTTTCAAGAGAGGGGTATCTTATATAACAAGTATTCAATCCAAAGTCAATACGAGAATACGTTAAGGATAATGGATTAAGAATTAGTTATTCAGTCTAACAATTACAATAATTAATTTCAGGAAACAAATAGGAGCCATCTATGTCACATTTCTTATATTTGGTTCTGTTGTTCAATATAATGGATCTTTGAAACAAATCAACATATATTGAGCAATTAAAATGGAAGAAAGTGCTTTAATACAAGAACTGGAGTTTATTATGGTCAATGTAGTGAGTTATGTGGAGTTAATCATTGATTAATGCCTATAAAACTAGAATGTAACTGTGAAAAAAGCCATTTGCATGAACAAGAGCATTCCAACTAAAACAAGGTTTGATATATGACCTGAAAATTTGGCTTTAATTATTCATGAAAACCTTTAGAATCTATATTCATTTCACCATATATCATATTATGTCATCTTGAACTCCATTAGTTATTGAAACATCAGAGAATACAAGTTAAGAAAAAAGTATCGTAATTTAAATCATTAGGAAGGAATTACCTTCACAAACTGGGGGGCAATAAACAAAATTAATATTATTAACTTTGTGATAATGAATGTGAAGATTTCGATAGGGCAGATTATGCCTGAAATCGTCAATTAAAATAAGAGTTGTCTTTTGCTTCGTCTGCTGATACTTTTTTTTTGATATATGACTTTTATTTAGAATTTAGGAAATTCTTCGAAAGTTAATCTTATTAAATTAGTCAATTTATTAATAAATTTTGAACAATACTTTTTTCAAAGCGTATGAGACTACGATATATTTGGTGTTCTTCAAAACCGCCTATACTTGAAATTTTTTCTGCATTCCGATGTAAATTACTAGTAAAAGAAACTATTTTGATTAATCCCAGACAGCAGTTATAATGAAAGTTTTATAGAATAGTACAAATTGACTTAACGATATAGTAAGAGAACAGGTAGCTACCTTATAAATTCAGATGGGGGCTTTTTATCTATCATTTATCTCAAAAACAAGTCACCTGCATACGACTTTACTTTGGAAATTAATTACATTAATAACATTGTCGATCACTTACTAACTAGATTTTACTATAATTTATAGCCATTCCAGTATAATCATGGAGTATGTAAGATGCGGGCACATAAATTTTACACAAATGCTAAGCTTCCCGCGTTAGGCAGTTTGCAACAAAATGATAAAAATAGTTAATCATATTTTTTTTTTCATGTAAATTTTCATTTACAAAAAAGTTTCTCTGAACTCCCCCCACATACGCATTGTGTGTGATTTTTGTGAAAGACATTATTTAATACAACCTAATGCATAACTTGATGTAACCGTGCGACAAATTTATGTCTACAAAAATTGCTAAATCAGAAATTGAAATTGGATACATTTCCGCTGAGTTTCGTAAACAAACCACAAAAAGGTCTTTATAAACTTTTCAAATTCAGTGAAATTATAAATGTCATTAATTTGTTTCATATACCATTAAAGAGACTAATATCCGTGTTGTATAAAAAATGGTAAGTTCAATGCCTACATTAAGATAGGGAATTATTGGCACTAGTTTTATCAGTACATCGTTTATATTAATATTTTACTAGAAAAGAGAGCATATAAAGCAGTTCATTTTGTTCAAGCAATTGGTACCATCATCTAAAGATAAAGCGCAATCATTTTTAAAGATAGACCAAAATATCTATACAGGTATATATGATGATATTTATTTGCACAAAGACGTTGATATTGTGTATATAGAGTTAACAGTTGCTTTTCAAAAGAGCATGCAGGGAAAACATGTGTTGTTAGAGAAACCAGCTTATGTTAATGCTAAAGAATTAATGAAACATATTGTCCGTTTAAATATTTTCCGTGGATATGAAACTAGATTCCTTACCAAATGATCCTAGGTTAAAATCTAATACTTTGGGGTGCGGGCGCTTTGCTAGATATTGGTATTTACGCGATAACTTACGCGAGACTTTTTTTGGATAACAATTTAGGTCTTGAAAATTTGGGCTTTATAAATACTTTAATAACTAAACTATCAAATTAACTTATATCTAAAGGAACCGTTTACTCATTTATTATGGATACGTATGTTCTAGGTAGAAATCTTTGAACCCATTTATATGAAATCAAATAATTCCAAAAATGCTTTCTCGAAATGTTAAAGATAAAAAAGCAATGTTGATCTTAATTATTTAAAGCAATTTCTTATAATACTCAATTTTCATGAGTAAGATTCAAATAATAAATTGAGTATATTTCGTCACAAGCTTTTGGATTGTTGACGAAAATTGTGTGACGATTGAATGTCAAATACTTAAAACAATAATTAATGCTGATATATAATTAACAACCTATCCTAATTATCTAGGAATTTTGACATCATTTTTAACATATTGCAGTTTCATTACTTGCTCTGATTTTGAAGGAGCATTACACTTTACTCGCTCTGTATCCTCAAAAAAGTCTTTAAATGAGCCTCATTTGGAACTTTATATTCTCCAACATGGTGTATTCTAGGAAGTGCTTGAAAAATCTTTAAAATTATTTTCCACATTGAAACCATAGAGTGAGCTATAGGCGAGCTTACTGCACTTTACAGCGTTATGTCTTAAAAATGCAAATATTGGCCACAGACTAAAGCAACGAATTACCCTTTTTATACGAAATTAACATTCCAGGAATTAAGAGAAACATCCATGAAAAAACGGATTTCCTTAGCACTTCAGAAAGGATGAGTTTCAGGCAATAGTAATGATACAAATGTCTTAAAAGACCAATAAGAATATTGTGGTGATATAACTTTTACATATGAATTGTTTTGGGCTAACTGAATCCAACTAATAAAATGTTGGTTTTAAAAAAGATAATTGTTGCTTGGACTACCAACGCAAATTTCTCAAATGAATAAACTCCTTTAATGCACTCCATGGAATTACAGGATTTTTTCATCAGCATTTATAACACAAACTAGTGCATCTCAGAAATCATCTACAGCAAATCTATAAGTGCAAGATCTGTCAAATGGAATACAAGCCATCATCTCTAAACCAATGAATAAATTGTTTGGCAAATGATAATTCTCTATCCTTGTACATCCTACTTCTTTCTGGATCCCTCTCTTGCATTAAAAATGTATAAATCATACCATAGAATTGCAATGCAAAAGTATTATAGTAATCAATCCAACTATTACGACCATCTCCAAACCAACCATCATCAATGTAGTATCGAGATCTTCTCTATACCCTTTGAGAGTGATTTTTCAAATTCCCCATCAATTCTATTTAAATCTAAGGCTATCATAACTCTAAAGAGATTCCAGTTGCAACGAGGGAATTCTTTTCCATGGCTTTGAGTAAATATTTAGATATGTTCCTCTTCGCTTCATTCAGAAACGGAGACGAAATATGTTCTGGCACAAGAGCTGGTTCAAAACCTATAGTAGCTAATTCAAACAAATGCTGGTCTATGTCAGCAACATCATTCCAAAACTCTGGATGCTTTGGATTTTTTCATTAGCCAAACAGTTCCTGAATATTATTCAATATTTACACTCGCCCCACCATACACAAACGGTACAATACCCCGTAATGGTCGATCACCTCCCCCTTAACTACGCTGCTTCCATACTGAAAAGAGCAGAAGTATCCGCCAAACTAACTTTTGCTCCATCTTCTGTAAATGCGCACTAATTAATGGCTCTATTCGCTGTTCAAGGCATGCAACATCTTTTCTTGTTTGGGCAAATTACTCGCCCACGCGTTAGAATTTTTTGAATTCTATTGAAAGCAATGATTATTCAGTTCTCCCATAAACTCTCATACAGTTTATACTAAGTATCATCTCAATTGAGGCGTTCCTCGTTTTACTTTAACACCTGTAATTTCTAGAGAGTAACAGAGCGGATTAGAAGATAAAAGGTTAGAGGGGGATGAGCCCTATCCGATACTATTATCTTACAATACCGCCGTTCCGAAAATCAAATAGCTACTAGAGATTTTTTATGTAAAGATAAAACGCCGTATGCAAGGTATACAATCCAAGGAAATTAATACATAAAGAAAATACTCAAAAGTAGTAGTAGTATTATAACGATTCAGGATTTTAAAAGAGATATGCTCTATTGCAACTTGATGTTATGAAAAGTCTTAATTTTTTATTAGTAAAAATAATAAGATTCATAGCACCCCATTTTGCAAGCCAAGTTGCGTTTTGATACTAAATGAATCTCATCTCCTCCCCCACTGCGACCACCAAAAAATTTGCTATTTTCCAGTTTTCATTCCATATATAATTTAAATGTAAACATATAAATAGTGTTTCTATCCTTTAACACTATAATATTTAGCATTTAGTTTATCCAGGAATTCAGGAAGCTATTATGATAAACAATGCCAAGCTGGGATAAACTAATTAGATTTGTTGCTAATGACGGCATAATTCACCAAGGTGAGCCAATTATCTTCGATAATTCATATAATATTCCAAAAGATTTTGCCAGCGAGAAAACTATCAAGGCTAAAGTCATTCCTGGTAAGATTCACAGATAACTGATAAGCATTAGAAGTTAAGAAATTTTTGGGTCCTCTTACTTCTAATGATCCACCTATTGTGAAATGTGTGGGAATGAATTATATGAACATATCCAAGAGGGAAACCTACCTTCACCTCCAAAGCCACAATTTTTTATAAACCACGGACTTGTGTTGCAGTTCATAATGAAGCTATTGAAATTAAATTTCTCAGGTAAATCAATGTTATTACGAAGGTGAATTTTGCGTGGTCATTGGAAAACTGGTAAGAACATCAAGGAGGATGAAGCTTTAGACTATGTCGCTATGTAGCGCGAGATGATGTTTCTGCTCGTACATGGCAGTATGACCCAGACTATGCAGGTAATATTCCACAATGATGTTATTCTAAGAGTTTTGATGGAGATGCACCATTAGGTCCTGTCCCTGTTTCCACAAGAGTCATTAAGGATCCACATACTCTCCAGCTTCAAACCAGAATTAATGGTTTACTTCGTCAAAACGCAAACACGGATGATTTTTTGTTTAACGTGCAAAAGATCATTTCTTTTTTGAGTCAAGGTACTAAATTGGAGCAAGGTACTGCAATTATGACAGGTACTCCAAGTGGGGTTGGTGCAGTTAGCGGAAGATACCTTAAAGATGGAGATTTTGTAGAAGTTTCTATTGATCAAATTGGTACACTCTCCCATA
Organism: Debaryomyces prosopidis; assembly: GCA_030578795.1. Taxonomy (NCBI): domain Eukaryota; kingdom Fungi; phylum Ascomycota; class Pichiomycetes; order Serinales; family Debaryomycetaceae; genus Debaryomyces; species Debaryomyces prosopidis. The sequence goes on along the minus strand of JAKTZG010000017.1, from coordinate 261,191 downwards.
CTATCATTTTTGTTTAGATTGGTATTGTATAAAAGAATAATTCATTAGCAAATATTTTAATATACAGAATAAGAATCAATGTAATCTTATGGATTCAAAACATTTTATCTTGTCAAAACTATTATTTAAATACTCTTTTACTTTTTATACTATAAAATATTCAAAATTGAACACTTTTTTAGAAAAAAGGTGCTTTCCATATGAGCAAGTTTCGGTGGATATTTTATACATCCAATAAAGAAATTGACAACCCTCGCGCGTCATAGAAAAAGAGGAAAGTGATAACCCTCACAGCGTTATAGTGGGGACTATATGCACACCCCTCAGTAAAATCAAAAAAGAAGTGCGAAAATTACAAACTGGTCTCGCGCTGGATACTTACTTGACACAAGTGGGGGAGGGGTGGATTCGTCGGGGTTTTGGTAGAGTGGACTTGTCGAATTTTTGTAATTTTGGTAAGGGGGACGAATTTGTAGGATGTTGAAAATTTTTTCCACTTGAACTATGCGCAAATCATGCGTCTCTATGTTATTATATGTATGCAATGCAGAATCTTGGGTATATCTAACAGGTCAGTAATTTCGTCGGTGCGTTTTTTGCGACTATGGGGTCAAAATGTGACTTAGCATGTAACTTAGAATGGTTGAGATCATATGCAAATTCCCCCCCTCAACGTCAAAAAATAAGTGATTCGTAGATAAATTAATCTTTCCTATTTAAAATAAAGCCTAAATAATTATAACTCCATTGCCTAAATTTTTACAATGGAGTTATTGAGTTTACTTGAAATATAAAAATATCTCTGTTATAATTTTCAAAGTCTGCAAGCCAGAAATTTCAATGATATATCATCTTGCAGTAGAAGAGAATATTATAATTAAAACAAGACTATTTTAATTTTCACAGAAAGCCTAAAGTTTTGGAAGAAATTTCAATAATGATATTAAATACATATTGGCTTTACAACTATTTTTGTTATCTGGAATCAATATAAAACTTTACATCTCTAAATATATTCGGTGTTGCATGTTTAGTGTTAATATTTTTTAGAATACTTAGAAATTATACAAATTTTTATAATGTTATTTATTTTAAAAAATAGGGATATTAAAGTTCAGAATATTCTCATCCCAATGAAAGAATATTCAAACAGGAACCTAACTAGCTATTAATAATTTCTGTTTATAAATTTGGCACTTTACATTGCGTAACAGCCAACACAGGGTAGGAGGTAATCAAAATAGAAGTTGACGCATGACAATAATTTATAGATTTTATTGTCGATTTCTCATTGAATAGGGTGGTAACCAATTAGACTCTAGACAATAAAATACTTTAGGAATTATTAATCCTCAGTCTATTGTGGTTTTAGTTGGGGTTAAATTATAGGTATACTAAAGGGCCTTAAAATTATTCAACTCAGTGTTAGAGTACATCCAAATGAATCAGAAATAATTCGGCTAATCCGGACATTTCAAAAGCTCAAAGTGAAAATTTTTACTTCCTGAAGGTAGAGATATATAATAACCATTTAACTGATATTCAATAAAGGGCTTATAAGGGTGCATAAGCTATATTTTTTGTTATTAGAGTAAGGTAAACTTATAAATGCTACTTGCAACTGGTATCAATATTCGAGAAAAAGGTGAATATGACAGTAGTCATGTTAGATTTCTAAATTTGATTATCTTTAATCAACAAAACTGCTTCTCTTGAATGACTATAAATAATATAATAATAATGTAATTTTATTCAAAGTCAAAATAATTTACCAAACTTCTCAAAAAAAAAGAAATATATAATATATATAAAATTGCCAATAAATTTCTATATCAATTTTCACATTCATATTTTTTGCCTGCCATTCTGTTTAAAATTGTTTAGTGAAGTCTTTTTTGAACATCAGGTAGTATTTCTCTGGGTATGGAAGGTTGCAAAATATATTTTATTTCGCGCAGAGCCTGTATAGTATTCCCCGAACTAGGTGTACGAGGCAACAAGGAATATAGTTATACTTAACTTTGAAAGAATGAATACATATCTTAAATAAATAAATATATCTATTCAGATGAGATGCAAAAAAAAATATTTGACAAAATATCAAATATTATAATTTCGATTTGATTTATCGCCTTAATCATTCCATTTTAAACAGAAAAGTTCAAGTTTTAGTTGTAATACATTAATAACTCTAAACTAAACTTACAAAGATTTTTCGATTTCAGTTAATTTTTGATAGCAATTTCATATAAGAATTTAAAACAACTGGCTTACTTAATGGTGGTCTGCCAGACACAATTTCATCAAAACGATATACTTCTTTTAAAATCTGTTTGACCCCAACAACATTGAACTCAGTAATCATTAAATCTACTTTAGTGATAATGTACTGCTACTGAAGAGCTTCTTCTTCCTCACCATCTTCGTATAAAAGTTCATAAGCTTTAACATAATCTCCGGGAATATACCGGATAATCCGTCAATAGCACCGAACATACCAACTGCAAGAGATGGAATCAATACTTGACCTAAACCAGTGAATGGTCTAAAGTTTTTGGACTCGTATGTCTTATTATTTCCTAATAATGTGTAAATATCTAAACTGAAATGCGTCAACTTAACAGCAACAATATTTTCATGTTTAGATAATACCTCAAATGAATGAATTGTGATGTTAACATTAATACTGGAACCTGGATAATTATATATAACAATAGGCAAAGCCGAGTAATCAGCTCTATTAAAAAAGTAGTCGATAATACCTTGTTGACTGATCATATTAGTACCGAAATATCCAGGAACTAACACGATTATGAAATCTGCCCCATTTATCTTGCTTTCCTCGGACTCTGTGATAACTTCGGCAATGCTACTTGGAGGCATTCCGGCAATAAGTTTAAAATATCTGTCAGGAATAGCTTATCTAAGACACTTCAAAGCAGTGTTTTTTTCAGCAGGTGATATATTAGTGACTTCACCCATGCTACCAGAGACAACTAACCCATTGATACCACTCTTATATAAAATTAAAGCATGTTTCACTTGGTTTCTGTAGCTAAGGAAAATTTACGATCATTTTTAAGGTATGTAGGGATTGAAGAATAGATACCTTTTGGTAAAATGGAAGATTCAGCAACAGTAATTGTATAATATAAAGTGAAAGCTTTAGATAACATGTTTGAAAACTTAGATATTCTCTGGCTTATAACAGTTTCCAAATTTTTTCTTGCCCACTTTTTCAAATATTCTGGTGGGGCGTAGCAACAGAAAATGTTTGGAATTATCCTTTCTGTTCATTGTTTCCACAAAACTATTTTCCGAATGTACTCTTCTCCACTCCTGTACCTTTTCGAGCTTTCATCGTTATTAGTCTTCTTCAGCCCTTCTTTCTATGCTACTTTTGCGATAGCACACTAAAAAAAAAGAACCCCCCTCCCCCACTGAAATATTCCTGCAGAGATATTGCAGTTCTGCTCATCTGACGCAAATAATCAAGACATACATAATGAAAACGTCTAATATATTCAAAAGTCAGTTGAAATGAATGGACTCAAGACAATAATTAGAGTATTTATCTCATGGAAGTTCACTGATATTCATGGTGTTGGCCTTCGTTCAACCTTGTATGGGTTTTGTTACAATAAATACGAACAATTCACCAAAATAAGTTAGAAATATATATTCGATTCTCTAAATACCAAATGCAAAAAATACCATCTAATCACAAATAATATATGTAGCAAATTCCAGAAGTTAATAATGAGTCACTATTGAAATTCCTTATCATAGTCAGTTAATGTGATCCTATATCTGACTCTATTTTGACAATTTCTTTCAAAAGCTTCCTTAATACCAGCTTTACTTATCGGAATAGTTTCATTCCAACATCTAATATTCTTTTCTGCTGCAAGGTTTAACATGTCAATCATTTCTTGTCTGTTTCCCAAATGGGAAGATCCTAAATAACAAGCATTTTTCAATAAATCGCCAGGATTAACACTAAATGGAGCTTCTGGTATACCTGCACTAATAAATTTACCACCAATGGTCAACATTGATGTATATTCGCCAATAGAAAAGTCTTTAGAAGAACTTGCACACGATAAGATCAAATCTAATTTGAACTGTAAGTCTTTATTCCAGTCTTTTGCAGTAGTATCAACGAAATGATCTGCGCCTAATTTCAATGCGGTCTTTTTCTTGGAATCAGTTCTCGAGAAGGAATAAACTTCACAGCCTAAGGCCTTTGCCCACATGATAGCAAAGTGGCCCAAACCACCAATACCGACAATACCAACTTTCATACCTGGACGAGTATTCTTTTTCAACGGTGCATAAGTAGTTATACCAGCACAAAGCATTGGAGCAGCATTTTCAGTAGATAATTTTTCAGGAATTTTAAAAGTAAAATATTCGTGCACTCTAACGTGAGACAGGTATCCTCCATAACTAATAGATCCATCTGGGTATTTATCATTATACGTATTAATAAGATGTGGACAATAAGTTTCTTCCCCGGACTTACAAACTTCGCACTTTAAGCATGCCCAGACTTGAGCACCAACACCTACTCTATCCCCATTTTTGACATTGGTAACTTTGGAACCAACCTTAACAACCTCACCAATAATTTCATGCCCTACGATGACTGGAAGCATAGCTTCACCCCATGCTCCGGAAGCTGTATGAATGTCTGATCCACAAACCCCGCAGGCATGTATTTTAATATCAACATCATACTCTTCGAAAGTCTTTGGTGTGTATTTAATTTTGGTAACATCCGTAAAGTCTTTTGGATCTGTAACAGCAAAACCTTCAAATTGATCGCCCTGTGTCATTATTGTGAAGTATTCTTTTTATACTAATAAATTATGCCTGAGAGCAAAAAGATGAAAAACCATCGTATTTATAGGTATATTACTGGTGGGGGCAGAATTCAAGCAAAATGGTGGGGTAACGAATTGCAAGCAACTTGACACCAACCTTCTATTTACTGGACAGATGATTAGAAGAATAGTTCATTGATTATTCTTCGGATATTAATGTGTCTACAATTATCAATATACTCACGATTATATTAAATAAAAGTTTCATATTTTTATATCAAAATTTTTTACTCATGTTACTGATCTTGGTGATTCAAAACGAGAATCAAATATTTAATGGATAAATTTTATTAGGTTGATATACGATTATATTTTTTATTCATACAAACCCAACTGCAATAACTTGTTACCAATTACCAAGAAGTAATAATCAGCGTATACTAAAAGCATGGCTATAGATATCAACACTACATGCAGGGTTGTGGCTATAAGTAGAGTTGTTTAAAATTGTTTCGGATCGGCCAATTTCAACTGTACCATCATCATTTAATTTAGCGTCATTATTGTAATAAAGGTTAATACAATCTCTTGCAAGCTTTAATCCTTTCTTTAAAAGTTCTTCATCTTTCTCGGCTTTATAAATTCTAATCATTCCTAAAGCAGCAGCCATATCAGATGAAACGTCCCGAATATGCTTATCTGGAGCATCAAACTCCCAAGATGGAACGCCATCCTCGGGCAATTTTGATATATAATTAGCAATATTCTTTGAAGCATCTAAGAACTTTCTATCCTTGGTCCAGAAGTAGGTTTCAATATAACCAAAAATCCCCCAAGCTTAGCCTCTTGTGCATCCAGGTTCATCTGCGAAGCATTGGGCAGTATATCTGGAATCTACTTCGCCTGTCTGTTTATTATATTGAACAACATGTAAGATGACCAGTCATGCCTGAAATGGATATTTAAAGTAGTTTCAGCGTGCTAGTAGCGATCGTTGATAAACGGAGGTTACGACTTAAGTATGCTCCAATGTATAACAAGTTCAAATTGCACATGTTATCAATAATCAACAAGTCTTATCTTTAACTTTAGGTGTATGATTCTTAATTGGAGATAAATCATCCCAACTTCTAATGCATCCGACCTTTTCATTGCGGGATTAATTTAGTGCTCAAGAAAACAGTACCTCGCTTGGCTAATTCGCAACATAATTCTACCGTTTATTGCAACATATATAACACTATATATTTACTGCGAACTTTCCTAGATAGGCACATAGGCCCTTGAATTATTTTTAATGATTATTGTGACGATTATAAGATAAAAATGTGGCCAATATTCCAACATCATACGTCACCTTTAAAGATCCTGCAATAACAAAGCAAATCCATTGAATGTTGTAGACAGCGAAAAAGCCCGTGATTGTAGGTCCAAGCACCTGAGCAAGAGTTTTTACAACATTTACCCAACCAAACACAGCTGTTCTTTCACTTGATGGAACTAATGTAGCTAGGAAGACATGCTTAGGAGCTTGATCCATAGATTGGGTAGATGATCTTAAAACTAAAATTGCCATTGTAACTTTCAATGAAGTAGGGAGTGGTACAAGCGCTAAAAGAATGGATGATGGCAAATGGGTAACAACCATTGTTACGACTGGGCCTAATCGTTTTGTTAATGAAGTACTTAGTAATGAAGCAAGACTGCTAATGATACCTGTTACGAAAAATACTGAGCCCAAATATGATGCTGAAACATCAAACTTCTCCTTTATGTAGTATGAAATCCATGACGATGATATTAATGACGAAGCAAACGAATCAAGCGCAAATAATAATGATAATTTTATCACTATAACAAGAATTGACTTATGTAATGTTGGTATAAATTTGAAAACAGATATTTTAGGTTTTTTCTGATTCTGGTTATAACTATCATCTTGATCTTGAGAACTTGGCTGTGACTCTGGTTGCAATAACTGGGATGTCTCATCCAGTTCAGTGCTTGCTTGTTTAGAAGCTTGACCTTGCTTAGACTGTTCTTCTGAAGTCCATTCAATACGAGTGGAGATAAAATATGATAAAATAATTGAAAAGAATGAAAGAACAGTATAACCAAGGAAAGCTACTCTATAGCTAGCTGCTAGCGAGTAGTCTAAATTCAAATTCATATAATCAACCAATGTTCCACAAGCAATTGATCCTATAGCTGCACAGAATGTACCAAGAAATGTATACCACGAATAAACATCAGAGCGTTGTTCAGGAGGTGCTAATGAAGCTAATGAACTCTGCTCAATTGATCGAAACGGACCAACCTCCCCTCCATAAGGAGTTAAAATACCTAGAGTTGCAATGGCAGTAAGAAGATATGGGTTTTCGAGAAGAACGAAGCAAACTCCTGTAAGTGCCATTGTGACAGAACTTAATATTAAGATTTTCCTTCTTCCAATAATATCAGCAGCCACTGCCAAGAGAAAACTTGTAATTAAATCCCCAATAAATGTAACAGCCATAAACATTCCGATAAACTGTTCTTCGAAGTTTATTTGTTTCAAATAAAGTACCAATATTAAGGATGTTGCACCAAATCCTGTCAATCGAAGCATCCGTAACAAAAGAATAATGAACACATCTTTATCAGATTTTGCTAATGTCTTGATACCAACCTCATCAACGAACCACCTAAAATATGAAGATAATGATCTTCTCTGTTCTAATGACGCAGGCATTTTCAAATCTATTGTGAAGATTAAAAATATAATAACAGTAATAGGCATCCTTATTGTTTTAAGTCAAGGAAAAAAAACTGATCTCAAGCGGACCACGCGGACTTCTTTAGTTTACGGCTTACTCTGATATTAATGCTGAAAGAATTGTGCTATCATAGTATTGAGGAAGAGATTGAAATAGGTAAGGGATTCGTGGGTATTATCAGAAGTCCAGCTTTCCAGTATTCATCAACTTCATATAAAGATGATTTTTCACCTCCTACCCACAAAATTGTTTTAATCATACCTGAGCAAAATGAAGATTATAATTCCAATCGCATTAAAAATCTAGCATTGTTACTTTCATCCAGACTAGGTTTATACAGTTGACGGATAAAATTGCCAAATGATGAAAATGATCAGAATTCTTGGAAACTTTTGGAAAAAGGTGTCGAATACATTGATCTTGCTGTTAAATACATAACTAATGTTAAGAAAGACTTACATTTATATTTGTGGCCAATTATAGGTTATCTAGATGGTGCAGCTATTATGTTTGCTTGGGCAATAAAGCAAAACGATTTATACTATTCCAAATATCTAGAAGATAGAAGAAAAGCTATGATTATACCAAATTTAATCAATTGCTCCTCCAGATTTTATCTGAATGCGTTTAAATCAGATAATAAAACTCTTTTTAGTGAAGAGCTTGAAGAATATGAATATATATATGCTTCAGTGAGGCCTCAAACGCACACGAAAGACATTGATATTGAGTTAGACTTTTCGAAATTATGCCAATTAACGAATCAGACAGCTGTATTGAGTATTTATGGTTCCCAGGATGACAAGGGTTTGGGAGATTGCGGCCATTTTGCAAATCTCTTAAATAGAGGAAGATACTCACATCATTTGACTTTAATGCCAAATGCTGATCATTATTTTCAAGGGATAAGCAATACAGAACAAGAAGAATTAAGAAATATTAGATCCTGTGATTTTCATGAGGTGCCAACAGACTTTAATGATACAGTGAATGAAGTAGTAGTTGATTATTTGAGATCTGAAAATGAAATTCAAAGGTTTTTTAGTCTTAGTCTCCAAAGTCGTGGCTCATTCCGTTGGCACCTGGTTCAAGGAATTAGTAATTTTAGAGATATTGGAGGATGGAGAATCAACTCGCCTCGTTTCTGTGGTACTAATGAGGTTTTGTGTATTAAGCCTAACACTATTTTTAGAGGTGCAACAATGGATAATATATCTCACGATTCTGGATTAGAAAAGCTAAATGATTTAGGAATAAAAACCATATTCGACTTTCGTACTAAAAGTGAATCAAAAAGGTGTATTACTGATGAAGAGCTCTTGAAGTTTGGATTGACAAGGTTTCATTGCCCGTTTAATCTCGACGAGAAGCGAGAACCTAAGGATATTTTCGGAAGCTTTACTAATCTATTAACTAGTTGGTATACATACACGTCAGTATATGAAAATATGCTAAGGCAAAGTACTGCCGTGTTTAAGAGAATATTTGAATTTATTCGTGATGAAGTTCTGAAGGGTGAAAAGTTTGTATTCCATTGTTCTGCAGGAAAAGATAGGACAGGAATTGTATGCATGCTAATCTTGCTATTTATGGGGGTAGATAAAGGTATAATAGCAAGAGAGTATAGTTTAACTGCTATTGGGTTAAAACCTGATTTTGAAAATATTAGAGAGAATTATTTGCCTGGAATTGGCGTCTTTCAAAGGCATGAAACATATGCAGAATTTGAATCCAATGTGAGACAGGGCCGTTCCAACTGGACTGTTGAAAAGGATGGATTTAATAATTTGATAAGTTCAAGATGTGAAACTATGTTAGCTACGATAAGCATAATTAATAATAAATTAGGTGGCATTGATAATTATCTTAAGTCACACGTTGGACTTAGTGAAGATGATTTAGAGGAAATTTATTTTAATCTAATTCAAAAAGAGAAAAATATTTAGCTTATTAAAAGCATATTTGTTTGGTTATAATTGTAAAATAAATATTTTCAATCTTTCATATTTACACTGAAGAGGCATTATATAGTGAAGTATGATATTAAATAGAACACCCGTAGGTCATTATAAGCCGCAATCATCACGCATTGCACGATCTTACTTGCTTGACAGTGATACAACTGGCAAATTCAGCAATTCTATATTCTGATTATTGGAATGGTCAGCCTCTCCCAATTCTTGTTGATCTAGCATATTTTCAAAAAATGTAGTCCGCAACTCTTTCCATCTAGTCAGATATGTCGACAAAGTGACCAATAACACAGCACTTAGTATTTGTAAACACCACCATAACGTCGATGTTGGAAATTTACCAGTATATAACCAAACGACAATTAGATTTATTATATGAATAGTAATGGCAAAATCCCATGCTAATTTCGATCTTCCGACCACAATTGTAACGAATAATACGCATAACAAAGAATCAAATAACCACAACGTGAAAAGAATCAATCCCATTGCATTATTCAGCGCTATTATCTCCCACAGGAATATCCAATCTATTTTGAAATCATATCCGTTTAATGAGGAAATTAAATAAAAAATCACTAGGGCTGTTATATAATAAAAACTCTGTAGTATTACAATTTGAAATAATAGCTTAGAAGGATTATTTATATCAGAAGAATATATTCCATTGAATACTTCCACATATCTATTTTGAATTGTCATGTTTATACGCTATAAGCAGTATTAATGATATATTTGGCTTTTATTGTTGATACAGATTAAATAATCGCGCTATTTATTTTGCGACGACATCAAGCGACAATTTTGTATCTATTGAACTATATACATAAAAACGAATCTATTTTTTATGCTTACCCTTTGATTTTGGCTTTTTCTGTACAGACATTCTGTCTTGTTTAGTTTTCTTATAGGATCTTGTGCTGTTCTCTTTTTTATCTTCAATTGCTTTTCTCTTTTTGGAATTAACTTTCTTGCCATGCTTTGTTAATTGTTGCATAACCTCTGTTTGATGTTTCTTATTCTTTTCAGATTCAAACCATGTACGCTTAGGACGTGATTGAATTTCCTTTTCATGTTTAATCATATTACTGGCTTTAGCCAATTCCATTTCAGCGTGTAATATTTCCTTCGCCTGCTTTTCTTCTTCCAAAACCTCTTCAATTACTGTTGTTTTGGACTCAACTATTTTATTCAATTCTTCGACCTCTTTCCAATCAACATTACGCGAAACTGCTTTACCTTGCTTTGAACCCTTTCCTTGTTCGTCACTTATAGCTTTAATTGCATCCTTGACAATTGCCCTGTCTTGTGTGGATTCACCTACAAATGTGATAGATTTACCTTCTCTTCCAGCTCTTGCAGTTCTACCAACTCTATGTAAGTAAATTTCGTGAGTTTTTGGCATATCATAATTGATAACAATTTCAATTTTTGGTATATCTAGACCTCTTGCAGCCAAATCAGTACAAATCAAGACTGGAACAGTCAAATTCTTGAAATCATTAACACTAGTAAGACGTTGTTCTTGGGTCAAGGAACCATGCAATTCCGAAACCCTCATACCCAAAAGTCCTAGAATAATTCTTAACTTATGAGCTGATTCTTTTCGCGCAACGAAAACTACTATACGATTTTGTTGACTTGGATCAACACTTTTTATCAAGTGGAATAATAATGCAGCCTTTAAATGGTCTCTTTTACGGATACGAACAAATTCTTGAACTAACTTAGTTGCTGCAGATTTAGGTGGATCAATCATCACACGAACGGGTTTCTGTAAAGATAACTGGATCAAATCTTGAATTTTTGTATTCATTGTAGCCGAATACAATAATGTTTGTCTTTTGTGTTTTGGAATTAAAGATAATATTTCAGTTAGTTCAGCTTGAAATCCTTCATCCAACATACGATCAGCTTCATCAATTACCAAAACTTCAAGAGAATCAATGGAAAATGATGGAGAGTTTCTAATATGATCAATTAACCTACCTGGTGTTGCAATCACAATATCTGGCCTGGTCTTCAATTGTTGCTCTTGTTGTCTTAAATTAAGACCACCTACCGCTAACCCAAAATTCAAATTATTTACGAATTGTCCAATCTTTTTACCAACATCACAGACTTGAATTGCCAATTCTCTAGTAGGGGTCAATACAATAACTCTGGTTGATGAAATCTTTGCAGGCTTATACAATAACCTTTCAATTATTGGAATCATATATGCAGCAGTTTTACCTGAACCTGTAACTGCACCGGCAACTATGTCTTTACCGAGTAAAGCAATTGGAATACAAGCAGACTGAATTGGGGATGGTTTCGTATATCCTAATTGTGATAACCCTTTTAAAACAGGACGTGATAATTGTAAACTTTGGAAACTACTATGAAGTTGTTTTTTAGCAGTAGTTGCTTCTCCTTCATCAGCATAGAATTTAGCCATATCCTCTACCGTATCCTCAACAGGATTTTCATCCTCTTCGTCGGAGCCTAGGTGTTCCTCGTCCATATCTGCTTCGACTGCTTCATCATCATTGTCACTTTCATCCTCGTCTTCATCCTCGTCTTCATCCTCGTCTTCATCATTTTTCAAATTTGCAGAGGGTTCAGCTGCACTCATTCCAAAGCCATCTAGAGCTAATTCGTCATCATCATCACCCTCTTCTCCTTCTAATTCGTCATCTTCAGACTCTTCATCCTCACTCTTCCCGTCAATTTTAATATCAGACCCAGCCAAATTAGCTAGACCACCTTTTCTTCTCAAAATGCCATCTAAATCTACATCTTTGGTCGTAGGCTTTTTAGATACCTCTCCATTGGATTCTACTTTGAAATCCCATCCGTCAAATGCTGTACTAGTTTCAAATCCATCTAATGAAAAATTGAAGTCAGGGTTTATATCCTCCTGTTCTTCATTAAGTTCTTGATCTTTGTTCCCAGTTTTATTTTTCTTATTCCTTTTAGATCTTGATTTTGGATTAGGCTTCTCTTCCTTCAAGTCTTGATCCGCTTCAGATTCTTCCTCGAGGTCAGGTATTTCATTGTCGTCCTCTGAGTCACTATCAATAGTCAAAATAAAATCCTTTTGAGAATGGTTTCTTATTCTAGGTGCCTTACTACTTTTTTTTGCCATGATGATCACAATAATTACCTTGTCTTTCAGACCTTCTTGAATACTTCTTCAATGAGATGAGCATGAAAAATTAAATCTCATTGAAAATATAAAAATAACAGAGCTACATAACCATTTGAGTAAACACTCTAAGTTATATCGTTGCATTATATTATATTGTATAAATCTATAGGTAGTAACAGAATACACTATAAACAGCGAGAAATGCATTGATCTTTTAAAATTACTTGTAAAAATAATTATCCTTTGTTACTTCTGACAATTCATTCAAATCGTATGTATCGTCATCTTCATCCCCATTGTCAGCATGATCGGTAATATAATTTACCACTTCTTTATCCTCAAGATTAAGCAACTGCGTAGTTCTTCTGATATCTATCAAATAATTTAATTGTCTTTCGGTTTCTACGGATAGATCACCCTTCTTCACCATTCCTTTCAACATTTTTAAACCATCTAACCAAACATACTTGTTAACTTCAGTATCCGTTACAAAACTAAGCAATTTAGCATTGTCAGCACCAACTAAAGTAAGCTTTTCATAGGAGATAGTTCCTTTGACCGAGACAATGTTACTGTTACTATTTTTCTTATCATCCAACTTATCTTTAAGTTTCGTTGACCGAAATTTATGGATATCAGCTAACTTAATCGAACGACTTTCCATCTGCTCGAAAGAAGGTGTAATTGATGGTTTTTCTGAAAATTTCTTATAATAGATTTCCTTTCTGTTCGGTGAGAGTAATATGAAATAGTACTTATGTGACAGTTTTGGGTTTTCGCGGTTTAGTAGATACTCACCATATTTTTCTGTATAAGCCCATGAGCCCTTTAATAACTGGATGACTCTTTGTTCGCAAAGGAAATCCATGCATTCGTTAGATAAATTCTCATTAAATCGGCTTAGTTTATCATTCCATTTTTGGTGGTGCAGACGTTTAAGGTTTTGAACTTGAATTCCTCTTAAATGATCAATCAGATTGGGCGAAACTAGGCACTCTGCAACTGAATTACTTCTCTTGTATTCTAATTTGTCAATGTTTGGCTTTAACAATTCCACGATCTTATTGATGTCATCGTCAGCCTCTAACTGACACTTAGTGTCTTGCCAAAATATCAAGCAACTGGTAATAGAATAGTAAATCATGTCTTCCCATTTGAGAACTAATGAATGAATATTTGGGAATTGTTCAATGTCTTCGAAAATATTAATCCACATTTCCACTATTCTATTTATAAATATACCTAGTGGGAATATCCTTTTATGATCTAACATTAGTTCTTGGATAAATTTCTTTTTGAACGTATGAATAGGACTCCTTAATATTATCCCAAGTTCGATTGCCGACAAAATAGAGAGATTGTTTGCAACATACTCCTTAGGATTTTCTGTAAAGCCAGCTGTAACGTATTCTTCGGAAGTTGCAAGAGTTCCACTCTCATTTAAAGACACGTCCAATGAAGCGATAAGTCCCTCTAATAACATCTTATGAGACTTGATTGACATGTTGAATCTTGTCACTTGCAAAAATTCGTTCAATCTATAATATACAATCTTCAACCGAACAATCAGTTCCGTCACAGTTTCATCCTCCGTAGATATTGTCTTGTTCACTGTATTAAAGAAATCTACTTGCTTTAGTCTTTCAGCTATTGGGATTATCCCATCATAATCGAAGTTTAATGCGGTATCAATCAAGTCCGCTACAAAATTCACCGTATAGGAGTTAATTTTCTGATCCTGCAATTGAAGTTTATTTGTGATAACGTCAATATTATCAATATATTTCGTCAAGGAATCAAATACCGGCAAATAATCTTCAATCGTCTCTTTAACATACCTGAACAACGTCCCAGAAGTAATTATCATGCATGTCCTCATAATAGCTTTATATGTTTCGATCGACATATTAAACGAAATCACTGCAAATAGCCTTTCCATGAGTTCGTGATCAAGCACCTTACCTAGTTCGTCCGAGATAATGTTATTATGTTCCACTACATCCAACAACTTCGCCAATATCACGATTGAATTTACCTTTTCTTGTTTATCCTTCCCTAAAATATTCCCTTTCAAGATAACAGCATAAGAAATACTCGCTTCAGGATCGAGTCCCTCTGTATTTCCTATTTGTTAATATGTATTTTGAAATCATTTGGCTCATTCCGACTGCAATTCATATACTTACTCTTGCTTAACAAATCATTAAGTTTGTGATTTATTGATCTCGAAGACCTGCTCATTATATATGTATATAGGTAAGTTTATACTACTTATATTAGAGAAAATACATATAAATAAACTATCGAGATTTTCTATTGTATACGCTGCTTATGAAAATCTTATTGTACTGTATACAATCAATTTTAATTGTCGTTCAACCTCCCGGCTATCCTTTTTGGCATACATTACGGAATTGGATTAATACAGTACGTTCTTTATTGATTGCTTATTCATTGCTAGATGAGTTTCTTGAGAAAAGATAAATCAAAGAGCAACTTATTTAATAGTGTTGCTGCCGGTCAGTACAACATGTCTTCTAGTAATTCAAACGATCGTGAGACCAATGAAATGAATAGTAATAGGTTTCAAGAGCCGCCTTCTCCCATGACAGATAATTTTGAAGGTTCTGCAACGACAAATCAAATGGAACCTAGCAGATACTCTGAAAATGGGGCCAATTCGAAACCTAAACTCTCTAAGAAATTGTCGTCGAATGGAGTGTATCCGATTTCATCATCGTCATCAATGAGTTCCAATGATCGAAATGAAGGCCAGATTTTTTTCAATAGCAAATTCAACGAATATGAAGATAAAACAACTGTTGGCGACCAACAGGTCCAATTGAAGGGAAATCAACTACAGGGTAACCCACAAGCAAATGTGGTACAAGGAAATCAACAGCTACAGCAACAACAAAAGATGCCGGCAAGAAATAGTTCAGGGGGAGGTGATAATGAAGTGAATTATAGTCCTCGGTCATCTGTAGTATCGCTTTCAACACAACCAAATCAAAGTAACTCTCACCCGGAAGCGGCTGTTAGTGCTGAACTGAGTAACATTAAAGATAACTACAAAGGATTTCATGCAAATAAGCGCCCAAAGGGATTAGCCAACATCCCCCCTCTAGCACACCCAATTAAGCCACGTTTCAGGAAGAAGGGCTCTTCATTATTAGGTAAGTTAATTTATTCATCGAGAAAAGACTCTGAGAGTTCTCAGCATTCAACTGAACTGGCACCACAACATTCGGTCGATGTAGAATTAGATGAAGCTGATGCCACAGAGCAGCAACGGCGTAATTCATCCGGTAATAATGGTGATCAACAACAGCTAAATAATCAAAAAAAGAGTGTTGGATCAGGTGGTTCTGCCTCTAAACATAAATTTAGAATTCCTTCTATATCTTTGGATCATCACTACCATTCGCATAAAAATGAAAATGAAGAACATAACCATCATCCTAGAGCCCAGTCAGAATCGAAGGCAGAAATAAGAAGCAATCAGCCAGGAGGTGGAAAAAGAATACCCACTTCTTTTGATCTAGATATGGATATAAATGAAATGCAAGGTATTGTGAAAAGTCCAAATCAACCTGTGACTCATGAGAATATGAATCCTTTAAATGAGACTGACGCTGAAACTTCGTTTACATTCAACCTTAACGATACGAGTAATAAGGCGCCATTACAGCAAGCGTCTGATAATGTAAATGTTGCAATGCAAAAGTCATCATCAAGCGTTTCTTCATCAATGCCTGTGGGTGCCAACACAAGATATATAAGCCGCTCCGGAGGAGCTTGGAAAGCTCCAGACAGTTGGGATGTCAAATTGAATGATCCCGCATATTTTGCTAAACTCGGCAACAGATCACTATCTGATTCTGATAATGAAGATAGAATAGATGATAGAGTTAGTAATGCAGACACATCATCAACGTTAAGCACTTCCATAAATCAGTCAAACGATAGGTCGGCCAACAAAACATCAAATACAGCTCAGGCTTCTCCTAAGAAACCGAACAAGAAAAAATCAGAACCTCATTTGGAGAGACCTCACAGCATAAGGTCATATTTACCGGTTTTATACGGTTTAAGTAGTATTTCGCACGAAGTTCCTACCCAATCGGATTCTAAAAATCTTACAAAAGGACCAAATCACATAGTGAGAGTCTTCAAAGAAGACAATACATTCACCACCATTTTATGTCCACTAGAAACAACTACTGCAGAATTACTAAGTATAGTACAAAGAAAATTCTTTCTCGAATCAATCGCAAATTATCAAATATCCGTGTATATAGGTAATTGTGTTAAGGTATTAGAACCTTTTGAGAGGCCATTGAAGATTCAAATGGGGTTATTAACGTTAAGTGGATATTCTGATAAGGATAATTTAAGGATTATCGGACGAGAGGATTTATCCTTTATTTGTAAATTTGTGGTAGAAAATATTTATTTAAGAAGCTTGACCCATGAGGAGGAAATAATGCTTTCTAAGGATTATGTTGACGTAAATATTTCAAGCTCAGATTTGAAGAATATCCCCATCATTTTCCATCAGCATACTTACGAAATTGAGAAATTGAATGTATCTGACAATCCATCCGTTTACATTCCTTTAGATTTTATTCAGTCTTGTACTAATTTGACTAGTATTATATTTTCTAGGAATGGATGTTCGAAATTTCCAATAAACTTTTTAGAAGCTAAACAATTAACTCATTTAGACATGGAGAAGAACTTTCTAGACGACTTACCATCAAAAATAAACCATTTACGAAACTTAACACATTTAAAATTAAATTCAAATCAATTATCTTCGTTGCCAAAATCATTCGGAAAATTACAGAATTTGCTATCATTGAACTTGTCATCGAATTATTTTGAAGCTTACCCTGAAGAAATTAGTGAGTTAAGCAATTTGACAGATTTAGATTTGTCTTACAATGATTTATCACATTTACCAGAGTCTATCGGAAGATTAAAACTGTTAGTTAAATTGAATTTATCAACAAATAAGTTGAACAAAACATTACCACCATATATCAGCAATTTAACTATGTTGAAAAGGTTTGATTTAAGATATAACAAGCTTACAAATATCGATGTCTTAGGATCATTACCTAACCTAGAAGCTCTTTACGCTTCCAAAAACAATATTTCTACCTTTAACGATGAAATGGAAAGCTTAAAATTACTCCATTTTGATAGAAACCCAATTACCAACTTAAAATTCGGCACCTTGTTACCGAACTTGACAGTATTAGATTTATCAAAGGCTAAGATTACCGCCATACCTTCCGAGTTCGTACATAAAATCTCAAATATTGAAAAATTGGTTTTGGATAAGAACCATTTAATTAACTTACCTAATGAAATTGGAAAATTAAGAAAGCTTGCTTATTTATCAGTTTATGGTAATAATTTGCAAGTGTTACCACCTTCAATTGGTAAGTTGATGTCATTGCAATACTTGGATTTACATTCAAATAATTTACAGTTATTGCCTAATGATATTTGGGATCTCAAATCATTATCTTATTTAAACGTTTCATCTAATATGATCAGCACTTTGCCAAAACCACCGTTGTCGGTTGCGAAAAGAATTTCATCCACAGCCAATTTTAGACAAAGCTCTACTAATGGCCTTAGGCTGGAATCTGATTCTAGAAGGCCATCTGTCCAGTCTGTAATCGAGAGTGACAGTACAACTACATCAGTAGAACCTGTTGGCTTGGTTGAAGAGAAAAGCGAGGGGTTTTCTTATGAAGAAAGCAGTTCATCATCAGTGAACTTAAATAATTCTTCAGGATCTTTGGCAGATAGTTTATTGATTTTAGTCTTAGCTGATAACAGATTAGATGACGACTGCTTCGAATCAATATCATTTTTAGTTGAATTGAAGACCTTGAATCTATCATATAATGATCTATTAGAAATTCCGGAAGGTGCGATGAGAAGCATGAGTAAATTGAGCGAATTATACTTATCAGGAAATGAACTTACTAGTTTACCTACTGATGACTTTGATAGTATTAAGTCCTTGAAATTACTATATGTGAATAATAATAAGTTTGTCTCACTTCCAGCAGAATTGAGTAAATTAGTGAATTTGCAACACTTAGATGTTGGGTCGAATCAATTGAAATATAACATATCCAATTGGCCATATGACTGGAATTGGCATTGGAACAAAAACCTAAAATACTTGAATTTCTCAGGTAACAAAAGATTTGAAATTAAGCAGAGTCATATTAAGAATCCAGATACAGGAGAAGATTTTGATAGTTTGTTAGTGTTAAAAAATTTGAAGGTACTTGGTTTAATAGATGTCAC
Organism: Debaryomyces prosopidis; assembly: GCA_030578795.1. Taxonomy (NCBI): domain Eukaryota; kingdom Fungi; phylum Ascomycota; class Pichiomycetes; order Serinales; family Debaryomycetaceae; genus Debaryomyces; species Debaryomyces prosopidis. The sequence goes on along the minus strand of JAKTZG010000017.1, from coordinate 242,167 downwards.
GTTGACAACAACGGCAGTTCCAGATCACACCATTGATATGCGCATTAGAACAACAGCGTCAGAATTGGATAATATTGGATACGGGGTATCTGATACAATGGGTATGCGGGATTTTGTCTCAAGCAGAGATATTTTCATACAAAAGTTTAGAGGTAACGAAAATGAAGTCTTAATATGTTCCTTTGATGGGAAATCGGGATCTCCTAACCACAGTCATCGGATCTCAGCACTTGCAAAGTCACTTTTTGTTCCAAAATTTACTAGTGAATTAAACAAGTTAAAAAATGAAGAGGGAATTCAAGATGCTATTCGTAGAACTTTCCTTTCGTTGAATAAAGAAATAAACGGTATATTATCCGCTAAGAAGAATGATTGCTTTAACCCGGGATCTCAAATTAGCTCCGAGTTTGCAGATTTAAACCTTCGAGACGATGCAGCAGCAGGTTGTGCCATGTCAATTATTTATATAAAAGATAAAAAGCTTTATACAGCTAATATTGGGGATGTTGAAACATTATTATCTACAAGTAATGGAGATCATGTTTTATTGACTACCAAGCATGATCCAACCAGCAGAAAAGAATTTGAAAGAATTAGAGCTTCAGGTGGCTACGTTTCAGGTGATGGTGCGTTGGACGGTGACTTAGCCGTCTCTCGTGGTGTTGGATTTTTCAACTATTTACCTCATACGCATTCAGGACCCGATATAAGTGAAATTGAATTAACTTCGGCGGATGACATGATTATCATGGCTACGAAGGTATTATGGAACTATATTACGTTTGAAATAGCAGTTGATATCTTAAGACAAGAGAAGAATGATCCTATGATTGCTGCTCAAAAATTAAGAGATTATGCAATCTGTTATGGTGCGACTGACAAGATTGCAGTAATAGTTCTTACTTTAGGAGAGAAGAAATCAAACAAAATGAAGTTTGGTGCTAATGCATTCTATAATAATTTGGGACAAGAAAATGATGTCTTCGCAAAGAAAAGAAGGGATAGGTCTCAACTTCTAGTTGGTGACTCTACACTAAGGAGATTAGAAGAAGAAATAGAACCACCCGAAGGCACATTAGCGTTGGCATTCACTGATATTAAGAATTCAACATTATTATGGGATTCATATCCTGTTGCAATGAGATCTGCGATTAAAATCCATAACGCCATTATGCGTCGTCAACTAAGAATAGTAGGAGGCTATGAAGTTAAAACAGAAGGTGATGCATTTATGGTTTCGTTTCCATCACCTACAGCAGCCTTATTATGGTGTTTTAATGTTCAGCAACAATTGTTAAAGCAAGATTGGCCTGCTGAAATCTTAGAAACAGATCATTGTTGTGAAGTCACAGATAGTAAGGGAGAAGTAATCTTCAGAGGATTATCGGTACGTATGGGTATACATTGGGGATCGCCGGTGTGCGAGCTTGATTATGTTACTCGTAGAATGGATTATTTTGGGCCGATGGTTAATCGTGCATCCCGTATTATGGCCATTGCAGATGGCGGTCAAATTGCAGTTAGTTCTGACTTCTTGAAAGAAATTAGGGCATTATATAAAATACATGACGATGTTACCAGTGGGGAAACAACACTTTATGATGCTTACCAAGGTAATGTTCGTGGGGGTGAGATAATTGAAAGAGAACTTCGTTCGATCGATGAGATTAAATGGTCATTTTTTGAATTGGGCGAAAAGAAATTAAAAGGTTTGGAAACCCCCGAATTGATTACGCTAGTTTATCCAAAAAAGTTAGAAGTGAGATTTGAAATCTTCCAGAAGAGGCTTTTCCATATTGAAGATTCGCAATCGAGCACTAGGGTTGTTGGGACTTTACCAGTTGATAGCATTTACGGTTTAAGAACTGTATCATTAAGATTGGAGAATATTTGTTCCTGCATCAATGGCGGTGTTCATGTTAACGAAGAGTTTCAGATATATTCGTCTGATCTAATTTCTCAAAAAATCAATTCATCATTTAAGGAAAGTGATTTAATGGGGCTTTTGAATCACATAGTTACTAGAATTGAGAATTGCGTTGCGACATTGCATTTGAGACAGCAAATGAACCTCTTGAACGATAAGGGAGGATATATAGACTTTAGTCAAATTCAACCGATATCCAATGTTTTGGATGAGCTCAAGGGTTTGATAGCGCAATTCGAGCAATCCAAAGCGCTCCTGGAAGGTGTATAGATAGTATTTACGTGCTAAGACATTTGGGTCTGTACTTTCTGCGAAGTGTAAATAATCAACCTGCATATACGTAAGTGTATACTCGAGAGGATAAAATGATATACAAATGAAAACCATACATACAGGGTAAGAACAGAAGCAAATATGGCCGAGCCGTCAATAAACGAAGGATTCGAAAAGGGACATAGAAAAGATAAAGCATCTACATCTTCTTTACCATTCTTGTCATCGTACAACTCATCAACTTCCATCTCTTCGTACATCTCGGTCACTAGTGATTTGGAAGACAAAGAAAAGATCCGCTTAATTACGCCATGCATACGAGAACAGTCTTATGGTAAGTCTCTTGGAATGCGATCAAATTCCCAGATGATGATAAGTCCAGACACATGTAATGGACCACCTGATTTAATTCACTGGGGTAAGTATTTTGGATCGAGATCGTCTCAATTTTTGAATAATGATTTTATATCTAAGAGATGGAAGACGAACGGTGAGTCTTATTCAAAGGATGAAGACGGATATGTTGGTTTCTATTATTATGCTAATGGCGTAAGTTTTCATAAGAAAGAGAATACTATTGAGGACTACATTTGCGATTTAATCGGGTTAGAGAAGAAAGATGAAGAGTATAGGTGGAAGAAAGATGCTAACATTGATTTTTCAACTAGTGGAAAAAGAGATATTGTTGTAACCTATTGCACGTATAATATATTCAGTAAGGCGGACTTACGTTCCAAGCTTAAAATTCGTACGTTCGGGACTTCTAAAAATACAACAGTTAAGATTGAAAAATCATATCAGGTTATCCCGAACAGTTTAAATTCAAGAAATAGAAAGGTATATTCATTTAGTCAGCAAACGATAAAAAATTTATCCTCATCTTTTTGGGAAGAGTTGACCGTATCCCAGATGGTTCGGTTATTTAGCCACCTTGATAATCCCGACAAGCAAATCACTGGTTTGGTTAGCTATGCAAATCTAACAAGTTCGAAAGAAGCCATAATTAAATCAGCAAAACTATTAATTAAATTTTTGAATAAAGGTAACTTGACTGAAACGGATCCCGCTATTGGTAGTATTACAGGAACAGGTGGAAATGGCGAGTCAAATAAGAAAACCAACCAATATAAAAATTCGATAGTTGATTCTTTATTAAGAATTTGTCATTTAGAAGCTAGTGGTGAGGTGAGTGATATTGCAATAAATGAAATAAGACGTCGATATTATACGGGCGTGGAAGATGTTGGGGAGTGGGATATAGTCATTTTGAAGATTCTTAAAACTCAAACTAGTTCGAACAAAGAGGCAGCATATATTAGATTGATACACAAACACCTCAATTCTATGAATATCCATAATACTCAACTGGCTTTAGTTTTGGCAGAACAGGTTAAATTTCTAATATCGAAAAAAGATTACAACACTGCTTTGAGAATCGCAAAAATTTGTATCGAAATACTTCCTCTTGATTTTGAATCTTGGTATAATTTAGCATTATGTTATATTCTTGTTCAAGATTATCCAAATGCTTTACTAGTGATGAATTCCATTCCTATCATTTTGTCTCGGAAACTCAAAACTACGGATACCGGTAGTGTTGCTGGGGTTAAGGATATGTATATAGAAACATTTGTTGACAGGCTTAGTTATAATGAAGAAGTGATATCTGAGAAGACATTCGAGGCATATTTTCCAAAACCTAAATCATATGCCTCTAATTACCCCCGATATGCTTCATTACTAAAGAAGCCCGTGTCTAATGATACGTTGATAGATGAAGGTTCGATTCACATGATTTGGAAGGATTTATTTTTATTTAACTCTCATCTTCGTCATCCCATAAATGGAAATCAGTTCTACCAATCTCCCCTTATGAATAGTTCTGCTCGTGAATTATCATCTGTTGATCCAAACCTTATTAGACTATGTGGCCCTTCCTCAGCAAAAATTATTTTATCGGCTCAATCAGCGGGGGCACCATCATCATCAATTTTAGACTTTGGTCGGAAATCTACATGGGGAAGGTGCTACGATTTGTTGTCTCTTCTAATTGCTTTAGTTGGCTGGGATAACCTCATCTATATAAAAGATTGTGTTTTCAAAGTCCTGAATGTCATATCTAAGGATTCAAAACCGGGATATATTGTTAATAACAACGTCAAAGAGAATACTCAAGTAGTTTGTTCCGATTGGTTAGATCAATTATTTATGATCATTTATGAAGATTTAAAGAGTTTAATGCTTATTACTGCCCATGATAAAGAACAACATCATAGCGCTATTGAATGGGAAATGCTAGGCTTATTAGGTTGGTCAGTGAAATATAACTTGAATGAATCCATAAGTTCATTAATGACAAGTGTTATCGGAACCGCTGCCCAAGGAGGCTTTGATTATTTTGGCACTGTTAAGTTACTTGAGATATATGACGAATTTATCCTTAGTGAAGTTCTTGACTCTAACATAAGTGTCTTGTATGACGATTATGAGTTGAAGTTTCATGCGCACAAGCTAATTTTGAATTTATCTGGAGAAGTTCATGATGAATTTATCAGGTCATTAGAGGAAGACTATTTGACACTAGACTTCATATTGCTTAATCTTATGAAGCTAATAAGCTGGAATGTCAGATGGTATCAATATGTTTCAAATTATCTAGTAACAAAAATATTGACAAAGTTGTGCATAAAGTACGACCTGGTCTTTATTCGAAGTAAAGTAAGGGTAGTTTTTGAAGAAAACAAGTTAAACAGTGCATTAAAAACGAAGAATAAGAAGAATAAGTTTTCTTTAGGTTCGTTTTTAGGTAATTCATCCACAGCACCAACAAAAGCACATGAATTTTTAGATAGCGATACAATTGTCGATTATACAGAAAAATTAATTGGCTACATTGATGACATTAATCTGCTGGTGTCAACAAAACAACCAGGTTCGTTATAGAATATATACTAGTAAACACCTAATGTCTATTCGGTTTTTTTCAAGGACTTTGGTTTTCCCAAAACCTTCTTTCTTTGCTTAATCATATAAGTGTACAACATGTAGAACCCAGGTAAATAGGTGACAAGCATAGCTTTCAAAAACCAGGAGTACAAATAACCAACAACATTTTGAGCTTCATCAATGGATAAATAAATCATACACATTTCAGACATTACACCAGTTGGATATAATACAAAGAAGAATGAATAACGTGCCCACGTCAAATAATAAGGGACATTTCCAGGGGAGCGTAAGTTAGATGCATAGTATGAATATCTAATAATTTCTGTTATAGACCACGATAAACATAAAGTGATGAAACACCAATGAAAGTTTGCAGGCGATTCAGACAATACTTGACAAACACCAATTACAATCAATAATCTTGAAAACACTTGCGTTACGGTAGTAAACAAAGGGGACTTAACATTACCTGTGGCCGAGTTGTAAATTTCTATAACTGCAAAACATTGAATTACTGTGGTAATTTTGTTGGTCATATCAAAAAAATAAGGCTGACCTAAGGATAAACTCAAGAAAACAGTATTGAAAAACACAATTGACCACAAGGAAGCAGAAATGGAATTGTAGGTAACCAACCATTTTCGGGGAGTCATTTCTGTTTTGCTAGCTGACATCTTAAAGACTTGATTTTCGCTGAATTATGTCTAAAGTAAGAATAATAAAAAAAAAAATTCGGGAAATCTTGCTCGGTTTTATACCGCACAGTCTTCTTAAATCAAGCTTCTATTACAATATTACTATTTAAATTATACTTTATTAGACTCAGTTGATAGGAGATATAGTTAATACTTCATTGCAACTTTTTAGAATAGTCGGCATTCAAAGCTTTCTTTCTTTGTTTAATCATATATCTATATAATACAAAAAATCCTGGAATGTATATGACAAGGGCAAAGATTAGAAACCAATAATAACCGTATCCACGAACTGAATCTAAACTCAAATAAACCACGTACAGCTCGCTAAGTAATCCAGCTGGATACAATATCAAAAACGTGGAATAGCGTAACCAAAGTAAACCATAAGGAATATCACTTTTGATTATTTTGGCGGAAAAGAAACTATACCTGATGACTTCTGTTATTGACCATGCCAATGATAAAGTAGTATAGCTCAAGAAATGGAAATTTCCTTCTGATTCGGGAATATAGTAACTTATTCCAACGGTAATCAATAATCTGGCCAAAAACTGTAATAATACAGTCGGAATTGAAGATTTCACAATGCCCAGTAACGTATTTGAAATTTCGACTATTGCATTAAAAACTTGAACCAAAACAATGGTTTTGTGAGGATAATCAGTGTAGTTGTGTGAAATGTAAAGGCATTCAGATTTAGATTCATAATCGGAATCGTGCTTCAAATACAATACCACGTCACGTAGTACTTGAAATAGGATGACAAACCAAAGCAATGCAGAAATTATGTTGTAAAGTGCTAGGTATTTACCCAAAATCAGAGAGGTAGACATTTTATTTAGTTCAATCGATGAATAAATGAAAATGAAATCGAAATTAAAGGCTCATTGTGAGATTTCAAAGATTGAAAATGTTCCATGTGAAACTTAGAAATAGCGTTTTATAAGAATAAACATATAATATATATACAAGATCGACATATAGGACATGATTTTGCAGCTACTGCTAACCCTTGTATTTATTCAAAATACTGGTTAAACCTTCTTTATCCGCTGCAATCAAGCATTGATCCCAGTCCACAATTAATGGTGCTTGGAATATATCTGACGGATTAACATCCGGTTCCTTCGTTTCAATCAATTTGTTGAACGCTTCGTATATCATAGCATACTCCCCCTCACTGAATATATTTAACCCATTTGAACCACTATTATCTGCACGGATTGGAGATTCAACAGTGATTCGATTATTTATTTCACCAGACTTTTTACCGTACATGAATGGATAGCAATTCTTTAAAATTTGCTTACTGGCTTTGTCCTTTAAACAGCTATTGGTTATTAAATGGAATTGATCATATGTAGGCATCTTATTAGCCATAAGATCCACCTGGAAATTATTCTTATCTTCATTCAATTTATAGTATGCTTTATCCAAAACTCGATACAATTCATTGGAAAGAGATACTTTATTATTGTGGAATATGCTAATTGTAGCAGGAGAATTTTGTAAGCTTTTGAAGAGTGACATACTATGCTGATTTATAACTTCTCTTGAATATTAACAGATAAGGGCAAATAAATATGGCCTTATATATTTCGGAATCATCTTCCTGCAGCTTCCGGGGTGACTCTAATGTCGTATTTACGTCATTCGTGATATCAAAATTGTACGACATTTTCGCTACATTAAAACCATCAAATTGCGATACTACGTTGTTTGAAGTTTGGTTTTTCAGAGATATGTGTCGTTTTATGATATATAAGGGTCGTGAGCCCATGGTGCTATCAGATTTATTAACAAAACCAGCACATTCTATTATCAACCAGTCTTTTGATTCAAGACTAAGAATTGATATGCGGAACCCGATAAATGGAGATGGATTTGGTGTTGGATACTATTCACTGAAAAATCAACCTTGTATATTTAAGGCAATAACTCCAGCGTGGAATAATGTGAATTTGAACAACTTATCTATGTGTACTGAGTCACATTTAGTATTTGGACATGTCAGAGCTTCGACACAGGGTGTGTTAGCAGAAACTAACTGCCACCCATTTTCGTTTGGGAAGATCATGTTCATGCATAACGGAGGAATCCTGTCGTTTGATTCCATAAAGAAAAAGCTAATTAATCATTTAGATGATCAATTTTTCCTTTATATCCAAGGATCGACTGATTCTGAATGCTGTTTTGCGCTCTTTTTGGATACTTTGTTAAAGATGGGTTATAATCCTTCTGATAATTCAACGCCATTAACACATACAATCTTGCGGCAAGCATTACTTACGACAATTGAACTTATAAAAAATTGGCAAACCCAAATTACTAATGAGCCGTCATTGATGAATTTTGCAGTGACAGATGGAGAGCTGATTGTGGTGAGTCGTTATATTACCTCCAAAACAGACGAGGCTGCGTCACTTCACTTCAGTACGGGGTCTAAGTTTTTTGAATATGAGCCTGGATTGTTCAAAATGGAAAGATTGAATAGATCGCAAGACGTTATTTTCGTAGCCAGTGAACCTTTGACCTTTGAGAGAGGTGATTGGATATGTGTACCCACAAACTCTACCATAACGATAACCAAAAATAACACAGTTCTCATGCATCCAATTGAGGATGAATTTTATGATGGCGGAATTATAGAGAGATCATCAGGCTTAGCTATGAGTAAGGGATTAATGGGTGGTGTACCAACTAAGAGCCATGATTCAGAAGCATCAGTGGAAAACGAAGTTGATTCATCGATTGCAGATTTGCCTCCTTTAGAAAGGGAAGGACGTAAGGCGAATTTAGAATCAACGGTAGTTTAAACAATATAATAAATCTTATTTAATATCAATTATATGAAGAAAACAGATGCAAATTTTACTAGCGTGCATAAAATCATGAAATATCATAGTAATATATATGTGATAATAATATACATTAGCAAACATAAGTTAATATAGGCTCATTAAACCATAAGTCAGGTTAAAATTAAAGTAAATCAAAGAAAAAAAAGCAATTAATCAACTTCTACTCGCAGATCTAGATAATTTATTACCGTTAGACCCTTTTTCATTAATTTTACTTTCGTTATCATCATCAAGAAGTATTTCATCGTCACTATCCGAAGAGCTGGAACTAGAATCTTCACTAGAAATTTCATCGTCTTCACGACTTGAAGCACTGAGTAAAGAACCTGTGGCATCATATAAAGGATGCGATTTTTTGTAAGACATGCCATCATCATTGGGGTCAATGTATTCATCCGTATCCATTTCATCATTTTCGGTATGTATATTTACGTTATCTGGAATTCTTTTGAATGAATCATTCTTTTCCGAAGATTCTTCATCAATAGGAGACTTGACAGAAGACAGTATTTCGGTAGAAGCAGTATTTGTAAGTTGTTGGGACATGTAATTTGTGAAATGATCGTCGTCATCTTCAGATGATTCATCACTTGAATTTGACTTCACTGTATCAGCATTCTCATGATACTTATAATGACCATCATCTTTACTATTCTCTTCGAAACCACTCCCAATTATATCATGGTCTGTTTTTGGGTCAAGTAGTAATCCTGGCTTGAAATCATTTTGCTCAATTATTTCCCCAGTTCCCTCATCAAAAGTATTAGATGCATCATCTTCCTCTTCATCTTCTTCACCACCACCTAGAATTGCATTATATTTCTCTCTAGTATCATATAATACATGACTAACATATTCTTCCCATATTTCATCTTCCACCTTGGAGTCAATTAACTTACTCAAGGTATTGGTTGGGTATAATTGAATGAATTTTACCACCTCTTCAGCTATTAACGTTAAATGCCCCATGAAACCAAGTCTTAAGCCATTGTGATTGTCTTCAAAGCCAGTGCAAAGTTTTTGACCTTCAATAATTTTGTTTGTGATATCACCATAATGAAATAAATCAATAGCAAGAAATTTATTAAACCCAATATCCATTGATCCATTCAATACTTGTTGCACAATATCGAAAACAACATTATGTAAAAAATTATTCCAAGGAAACTGAAAAAACATTGATAAAATGTTGGAAATGATTTGAGTATCATATAAAGATATTTTTAAGAAGTCACCTATAACTGGGTTCGCTCTTATTTGTTCTTCTGATAAATTTGCATTTGCGTGAGGCTCTTCTTCATCGTCCTGATCATGATTTTGGTATTGAATCATTGTGTCATGTTCATGATTAAGCTTTGAGTTAAATGAGTCTATTGTATCATTAGCCAAATCATCATCTTCATTATGGCGAGAATTTTTACCGTCATCATCATTTTCACCATCAGTCTTATTATCATTACCAGCTTCATCATTAGGTAAGACAATAACTTCGTTGTATTTGAAACTAACAGGATCGAACTCTTTCATCTTATTTCTCAATATATCTCTCCCCCTAACAACATCAAAACCTTTATTATCATTCAATAATGCCATATTAGAGCAGTGCAATAATTCAGCAATCAATTCACAAATTTTAAACCTTTCAAAACCTAGCGGTTTTATTTCACCAAACGGAGTCTTTAATATAGAATTTGTACTGTTATTTTCATCCATCAATAACTTGTTGAAATCTTCAATCTTACTACCAAATACCTTGAGCAAGTGACCCAAGTATATGGGATCCCTGCCAGTAGGAGGGTGACTTTCTAGAGTGATATATAAAACAGGTAAAATGTCATAGTCCGAATTGTTTTTTCTGATTATTTCTATAATAATACCGACGCCATTAGCTAAGGCATACCCGCCTTTTAACATTATTTTACACAAGCGATCCATTTGAGTATACGAAACTAACTCTCTCGTCAACTCATTAGGTCCAATGGTCGAGTTATCCGTTGTGGAATTAGCTGAAATAGTTATCAATGCCTTTAAAAAATCTGCTGCTGATGATTGTTTGACCAACAAAACGTCATAATTTTCTGATGCATTCTCATCACCTGTTATATCAAGCGAATTGATCAAATGTGTGATAAAATCTTGATTCTGCAAAAAATCAATAATCCCAGTTGAGTTATCTGGTTTATCGGTTGATATCAACTTAAGAAGAAAGTCCATTAAAGGTGGATTGGATAAATGATTTATAAACTTCTTTACCAAACCAGGTTGGTTATCTATAAGATATGTAATCATTTCGTCACATTTCATGTCTAATAAATGCTCCATAATTTTCATGAAGTAAGTTGATAAATTGATCGAAAGTGGCTTCTTCGAGTCTAATACAGACCATAACTTATTCAAATTTGCGGTAGACTCCATTACTGTGTCAGTTAATGACCATACATCAGCACTTAAGATTTCTGCGGCTAACGTTGCATGACGAACAGCCCTATCTTCAATGGTCTCGTTATCGGTTTCTGCATTTTCCTCGTCCTCATCATCATCACCTACTTCCTCATCGTGTTCATCATCATCATCATCATCATCATCTTGCTTTTCATCATTATCTTCATCTGCCTCAATATGCTTTTCATCTTCAGCAACATCGTGCGCCTTCTTGCCTAAATTGTCTCCCTTGTCATTTTTCTTAGTCTTTTCAGATATATCGTTGTCATTATCTTTCTCAATTACAGAGGATCCTTCAGTGCCTAGTTTTAATTTTGATACATCCGTGCTCAATGAATCATCAATGTTTCCTTCTTCAATAACCAAATCCACTAATAAGCTTAACACTTCTTCCTCTCTCAAGAATTCTAGTAACATAGAGTTATTGGACAATAATTCTTGCAATAAATCATTTTCTTCTAGCAATTTCATCAATAAATCATATGTTTTAGAATTTGAAGAATTGTTTGATGCTTGGTCATTTGAATGGTTTTCTAAAAGTGTCGATATGTTTGACAATGAAGAAAGTCCATTACTAAATTTCCAAAAAGAGCCCGACATTATAAATCTTGAAAAAATAGGTTATTTAAATGATAGTTAGTAGATGATTAAGGGCTCTATTGGGCTAGTTATTGTCTTATTCGAACCTTAATATTTGATTGTATATTGAATTTATCACTGAATGTTGGTATTATACCAAAAAAAATTTATGCTCGCAATTACACAAAACATAACAATTTTGTGTAACATTTGATTAATTTTTTTTCCAATCGAAATTTTTCTACATCTACGAGTTGAAACTTACATAGTTTGACCTGGAATCATAAATATGATAACAATGTTTCGTTCAGCAGTTCCGATGTTGGGAAGTAGAGGTATAATTTCTAGAACCCCAAGCTTATTTATTCGTACTTTGTCCGGAGCATCGCAAACATCTCCAATTAAGAAAGTAATACCAGACTTAACACCATTGAAATTAGATTCAATTGGATCTAACAGCTTATACGCAATTTTTAAACTTCATAACATCCCGTATTTAGTCACCAAGGGAGATAAGATAGTGTTGCCATTTAAGTTAAAAAAAGCAGAAGTGGGGGACCTGTTAATATTGAATGACGTTGTTACGTTAGGATCTCCTGACTTCACATATAACGATGATAGTGGAATACCAAAGGAATTATTTGACTTGAAAGCAAGCGTCGTCGAAATCACGAGAGAGCCATATTATGAAGTCTACAGAAAGAAACAAAGATGCAGAAGGTTAAAAACATTTCCAGTTCAAAATTACCAAACTATTTTGATGATTAACGAATTGAAGTTGAAATAATAAAAGAAGTCATATTCAGAAATTATAAACGAAGCAAACTAGTTTTGCTGTGCATGTATATAGTAGATCTCATATAATAGGTTAAATGTAAATTTTCAGATAAGTTCAAGTCGTAACATTAAATATTGCATTTCTTGTAATTGTATTTGATCATCTGAGCTAATCTCGTTGTTTCAAACGAGAAGTTAGATTCTTTACTAATAAATGGATCTCCCAAGAGATCTCTAGCTGTTGGCCTTTCTTCTGGGTCGATCGTGAAACATCTTCCAATGAATGATCGAGCCTCAGCCGAAACCAAATTGGTAATGTCATCAGGTATTGGCGGAGCTAATTTAGTTTTACCAATTTTATATATTGCGCTTACCACTGCTTCATTTGACCATGGCCTTTTACCCGCAAACATTTCTAATACAACGCATCCTAATGACCAAATATCTACTTTTGCACTATAGCCTTGCTTCTTATCTGCAACAATACTATCAATCACTTCTGGTGCCATCCAGAAAACCGTACCTTGCATTGACATTTCAGCATTATTTACATATATATCCTTTGACTTCTTAGATATACCAAAGTCGGATATTTTACATGTTCCATCGATTTCTAATAGCAAATTATCAGCTTTCAAATCGCGATGTAATATACCGTTCGAATGCAAGTATTCAAGACCTAGCAAAACTTGTTTCGTTATAAACTTAATTAATGGCTCCTCAAACTTTCCAAAAGATTTCATGCATGATGATATTGATCCACCAGCGACATACTCTAAGAATAAGCTATAAATATTATCTTTCTGTTCAAAGCCCAAGTATTGAACGATATTAAGATGGTCTAAGTCTTTCATAGTTTCAACCTCTTTATGTAAAGCATCAATTCCCTCGGAGAATTTTGGTGAACCATTCTGAAAATCACGAGGAACAACTACTTGTTTTACAGCTAACATTTCACCAGTTGTAACATTCAAGGCTAAATATACTGCACCGAACGATCCCCTACCAATCAATTCACCTTTAATCCAGGCAAATTCTTCGAATTCACCATGTTTTCCATTTTTTAGTTTGCTAACAAACCCTTTTTCGATTTCAGTTGACGTAACTTCAACAACTTTTTGACCCCATAATTTAGTATTACTTCTATTTAATGTGTTGATATTACCTGAATTAGGAGTAGTACGATAAGAAGATTCTAAAGATCTACCGGACTGTGGTGAGTTTTGCCTTTCTAACCTCTTTTTACGAGCTTCATTAGCTACAACACGAATTGTTTTCATATGACGACGACTCAACGTAGGTTCTTGATTTTCAGCATACAAAATTTCGTCCCCAGAATCTAACTTCGGATGGACTGGTGACATATTAGCATTAGAGAAGGTTCTTGAAATTGTTGGTTTCCTCATAGGGATAGCATTTGACGCTTCAATCGACGGCATGTGTTTATTAACTGGAGAAACAGGTGAATCATCTATAATTGGCTTATCCAAGTTGGTGTTAGGGAAATACTTTTCAAGATTTCTATAGACTTCCTCTACTGGAGGTCTTACATTCATCTTTATTGATGTCAGATCAGCCAATTCACGATGCTTACTCAAATCACTTGGCCCCTTCGTATCAGCAGGTCTCATAGGCCTCATAAAAAAATCCTCATCACTGTCATTATGCTTATCATTGGCATTACTTGTTTGGTTCTTAATTGGCTTGACAAAAAAGTCTTCATCATCAGATGAAGCGTTTTCCTCTCTTTGCACAGTTGGAACACCATCAAATGATATCTCATTTTCTTTGAATGCAAAGGAATCATCTACGACGCTCGAATTTTTGCTTGAGGTAGATCCTTTTCTTTTATTGAAGGCTTTCTTTGAATTTATTGACCTTTCACTGCCATTAGTCGAGCGACTAGAATAAGACAGTGTTTTTGATAGTGTTGAAATCGAGGGCAGGATCGATGGTTTCTTTAATGAATGTGAACTCTTTACACTCAGCTTTCTATCGAGCGGTGGTGGTGGAGCAATTCTTTTAGCTACAATACTGCCAGACTTATCCTTATCAATTGAACCAGATGAAATGTTAGGGGAAAAATTATTTTGATCACGCTCTATATATTCATCCCTTAATGTTGCTATGGTACTTGCTGAAATTGGAGATTTGGATGAATTGGATACTGATGAGGAATAAATATTTGGTATCAATTTAGGAGCCTTCGATTCATATGGGGATTTTCTTCTCTTATCGAAGTCTATTTCGTGGCCTTCTTTTCTTAGGACTTTAAACGAGTTCTGGCTGTCGCCCAATCTCGACGAGTTGGGAGATAAATATGGCAGATTATTATGGTTATTTTGAATTTCAGCCGTGTTTATCAGTAACGATGGTGGTTTAATATCTTGCGAATTTTTTTTATTTTCTGGTATATGTAACTTCATAGAAAAATGAGGGTTCGAAGATGGTTTCCTTGAATCTTTGGTGTGGGTTACCTCGTTAATACTGGAAAGCTGTTCAATATTTGTATCTTTAAAGTTCCAATAATCGACTTTAGAGTCTTTCGCATTTTGCAAAAGGTATTGTGGAGTACTCGGATAGCTCCTCTCATCATTATTCTCACCAATTAATTCGAAAGACTTAGAATCAGACGATGTAGTTGAGAATGTTGTTGTGGTATCTGAAGAAATCTCTTGATTTATAAAGAGTTTCACAAGTATATCTGTACGGATAACATTCATTAAAATATCATCCTTAAGAGCAACACCTTCAGTAGAATTAAATTCTGTTAAATGAAACGTTATAATCCCAATATCAATTAATTCTAACTCTTGAATTATCTTTTTCTTAAGCAATCCTATACTTTTGATTTCTTCATTTGTCAAATTTATCGGCAAGAATTGTTTATTATCTTTACTTGCCAATATAACCTTTCGGTTATTAATCGTATCATTTATTGTTGGTATATATTTTTCATCAAGATCACCAAACAAATCTGTTTTCTTTACCGAATCTAAATAAGTATTATTATTGAAATTGATTAACTTAGCTGATGAATGTGTTACAGGGGATGATAATGTACCATCATTAGACAATCCTGTTGCCGCAGGATGTTTTTGAGATTTAGAGATATCTGCTATTGCGTTTCCATTTTCTTCTTGAATGTTAGACTGGGTAATATTTTGTTTCTTTTTAGGTAACAGAAAATCTCGGAATTCAAGAGGACTAACAGGAGAAGTAGCATTTTTATTACTGTTCTTACCTGTTGCACTAGTTTTTGTAGCAGATGACGAGGTATTATGCACCTGTTTCACAATTCCTACTGCTTTGTCACTCCCATATTTTTTCAAGGTACTAAGAAGACCTGTTTTCTTACCGTATGAAGTTGCTTGATTAATGTCAGCATGCGGTGTAGGAAAATTTTGTAAACTCGATGTTTTGAGTAGAGGTGCTCCCGTATATTTGATTCTGTTTGAGTCAACAAAGAGCTCATCATTTAGTGATAAAGACGTCTTTGAGTTAGACTTCCTATGGCCATTTATATTTTGATAATTGGTAGATAATATGGGTAAGTTGTTAATACCTGTGTAGGATTGAGGAGTTTCAGAATATGATGATTTGGATTTTCGGAAAAATTTGTGATGCGATTGCAAATCCTTATTTGGTTTGTGAGAGCCTAGATCCACATATGACACTGGTCTCTGGTTAGTAGTCGGTGCGAGGTTGTTAGATTGTGACGAGGAACCGTATGCAATAGGTATTGATACGGACTTTCTTTTATGAAATATGGGTACTGATTTTCGATTTTCTGCTGTATTACTAGGAAGAACAGGTGACAAATGTGATTCATTCGAACCTTTTCTTGAATGTGATTGCATTTGATATTCCTTGTTGGCATTATAATCATCGACCGGTTCGGACGTCGAAAGATGACCTTTCAACAATTCAATAAACCTTTCAATTGAATTATTTTCGTTATCCAAGATCAAGTATTTACTAAATTGTTTCCAGATCATCGAGTCTACTTCATAATTACATAGTTCTAGAAATCTGTTACCTGATATTTCGTTCCTTCGAAAAGTTTCTTGCCAGGAACTATTAAAACCGTAATATTCAAGCCATTTAAGTACATTCAGAATTTGCCATTTAGTTGTGGAATTAGTCATAGATGATTTTGATTGAGTATTCATAGCATATCTAACAAATCTCTTTCCTTTGCTAACAGTGGATGGTGTTAGCGTTGATGTCGTAGATGTATTTGAAACAGTTGATGATTCCGAACTATTTCTATTATGAGCTTTAACATCAATCCTAGCTTCGTTGGCCTCAACTGTAGTATTGCTTAAATAAAATTGTCCCCCAGAGTCATTGCCATCTTCTTTATGCACTAATGTATTTGATTTTTTATCATTATGAGAATTAGTCTCATTGTCTTTTATTGCTAAGTCTAACGAACTTTTACTATAATCATATCCACCTATAATCAGGCCAATAGCAGTTGAATGGTCACTTCCAGAAGAATTTGGAGGTGGAGACCATGAATGATTAGTTTCATATTTCTCATGGCTCACATCATCTCTAGGAAACCCATCAAATGCATAACGCGACGGAGCATCTTCCTTGACAGGGGAAACCTGGAACTCTTGAATAGAGTCATTGTGTTCAGAAAAGCTGAAACTCTTAGGATCATTATGATTGGATTGTATTGGAGACGATGGATTATTCGTAGTTATCTTTAAATTCTGTTTATTCGGGGTAGATGTCTCATCATGTAAAAATGTTCCAAAATTATCGTTAGGTGGGTAGGGGAGATTTAATTTTTGTCCATCATGAGGACTATCCAAATTATCTTCACGTCGACTCTTATCAATTTTTGGGTGCATCATATACCCCGAAATATGTTGGTTTGAATATATTACACCGTCAGAAGCAATTCTATTTTGGGTTGATGGTGACATGCCCATATTGGTAATTGACTCAGATTCATCGCAAACAGTTTTTCCGTCTCTATTGAATTCATGACTAACCGATCTTTGCCTATGGGCATGCTTACTACTCCAATGATTGGAAATAGTCTCAGGTATAAAACCAGTATAAGGATGCAACTTGATTGTAATATATGTACAGTTACAAAAGAAGAACCTTTGGAGAATAATGTCAGAATCCAGTAAGCTGAATTCCAGTTAGGACTTTGATTTATTAATTATCAGAAGGTCTTAATATTATGCAAGTTATTAAAAATGTATGAATGTAATATCATATCTTCTAATTTAGCTCATTTTTTTGTAACCGAAATAAAAATATACTAGATCATTTTTTACAAAATAAACTATACATAATAATTCATATGGAAAAGACGCATAAATATTGGAGTCATACTTAAGCCTGGAAATGAACTAGAGAATATAGCATGTCAAATACTTCTTTAAATGAACTTCTACAAAGGACAATTAAGGACTTACATACACTTCATTTATATCCAACAACATATGGTGAATCGGAGTACGAAACCCTTCTTGAAGAGACAATACAGAGAATTCTTCAACTACTAAATTATAATGATAAACTTTATTACGAATTAAATTTGAATGTCTCACAAAGCTGTCCTAACATCGGGTCGTTATCATTGTTATACTACCTTAATAAGTCTTCGTCTCACGATTCGAAGCAAATAACAAATTTAAATATTTTCTCCGTTATTCAATCGTACCAGAATCAAAGAATAAATAACAATTCTTCGAGATCATACGTTCTCAAGCAATTGATTGGTCTTCTTTCGGTAAATAATTCCACTTCAGATGAAAAGAAGCCAAAAAGAATAAAAGAATCCTTCTCCACAATATTGATACGCTTTTCTGAGTTATTGGATTTTTTTATCAGACTTCATACCAAATCGGAAGAGAAGTTAGTCTATTATATTAATCAATGTTTTAATTATGAATTGAATCTCTATTCTAACTTGCAAGATAAATTGGATTCCGAATTGAGTTTGGATGACCACAATACAGAAAAAATGGTATCTTTGTTAGACGACTTTATCGGAAATAAGAGTTACGAAGAAAAAGAACTGAACGAAAGTAATGGACTGACAGACACATCTATTTTTAGTTATGAATCGAACGAATTTCATTCCCACATGGGATTAGTGGAATCACCGTTGAATTTCAAATGCAACGATGAAAACTTTTCAAATTTGTACCAATTATTCCTTCAAGTATCATCTTTTAAAAGATTTAAAGGGAAATCGAAATCTTCAAGTAATGATTATTCTAAATATATAAGAATAATGATCAACTTGTATAAAAAGTCGACTAACATAGATACAATGGAGATAAACGATTTCGAATATAAAGAATGGAAATTCAATAACTTCTACAATTTTTTCTTAAGTAATCAGTCAAGTCAAGGACCAATATTACCAACTATTTTCGAAGAAATCAATAAAAGAGTCATAGCAAAAATAGTAATGTTTCCAGAACTGCATTACAAAAATAAATTTGAATTGCATAAGGACGTAAGTAGAGAAATGTTTGATTATTTGAGTCAACCACAAAATAAAAAAAATAAATCAAGTTGCATCAAACTGAAGCATTTGGATCCCGAAACATTTAATAGTGTGCTTGAAAGTAATATCGAAAAGGCTAATAAATCTCATGCACAAAATAAATCTACGCATCATACGTATACCAAGGAAGATCGACTGGTATTAATAAATAATTTAAAGCATATCATTCCACTATTAAATGAGTTCAATTTTAATTTTAATACTAGTTTTCCATCCATTTTGAAATATTACTTACATTTGCTTTATCAAGAACTTCCGGAAATATGCAATCAGGCAGATGTGGATTTTGTTGAAAGTATAATTACTTTGGTTAGTACCATTACTGATTATGAGAATGAAGATGTTACCCTGGAAGAATATAACATAAGAGATACTGTACTTCAATTCTATCAATTACATACCTACTTGAACAAAGACATAGAAGCGGATGGACAACTTGTTCGTACCATATTGATGAAATTAGCAATATATGAATATTATTCGAATTTCAAGGTAATATATAACATTTTCCATAAATGGAACTATAAGACACTTACAATCAGTCAACTTGAATATAATTTAAATTATGAGTGGTTTTTGAAGAGTAATAATTATCTATTGAAAAAAATTCTAAAAAAATGGTTTAATAAAAAGCTTAAGCTGGACAAATTGGAAAAAGCAACAACGAACTTCTATGAACAAGATATTTTGTGTAAAACTTTCAGAGACGTTTGGCTATCACGCTCAATGAAATACAAAGAGCTCAGTAGTGAAGAAGCCTTTCGGTATGAAGCAAAGCAGTTTAGCAGGTGGCATCAGAAGTTGAATTATACTCAGACGTTACAAATCAAGGCATTGAACCATCATAAATTACATCTTATGAAGGCCTCTTTAAAATGTATTGTAACCAAATTTCAAAGACATAAGGAATTATCGTTATTGGCGTTTGATAATTATGAGATACTGCATGATAAGAATAATTCAAATTTAAAAAGGTTCATCATACAAACTTGGTATTCTAAAATGAACTTGAAGATTGAGCCAAGCATTGTTAGCAGGAATCAAGAGTTTGAATCACCCACTATTACTCAGTTGGACGTTTCAAATAATTTAGCACCTCCTTCAACCTTGAGTGAGAAATTACATAGATTGGGTAATATCGAGAAATATGTTATATTCTCGAAGTATTTCAAAATTTTGATGCATGCAAAGAATATGCAATCCATCTATAATCAGACGCAAATAAAAAATAATAGAATATTCCTTGAATTTTTTTTCTCTGATCAATGGTTGAAGAAAACCAAATTGCAAACCAAGGCTAGGTATATTATTCAAGAAAAACAACACATGATAAAATCCAATACATTTGTTCATTGGAAAGAATATAAAAACCTTAATAATATTGCGGATAAGTTTAATAGAAGCAACGTGTTGAAAAGGAGTTTTATTAAATGGAAACTAGCGTCCATTATGGCTTCATTCAGTCATGCTAGTCATGATCGAAAGTTGTTAAGGAAGACTCCTAGTACAAACAAGCTACAATCATATTTCAATATGTGGGTGTTATCGTATCAACTGAAATGTTTTCAGTTTAAATCAGAATTGGCTCTAAAACTGAATCTATTCATGAGAATCAGAAATAGATTAATGGTAAATTATTCTCATTCAGCTCATGCTATTGAACGTGATGGATATAACATGCATTACAAATTTTTGATTAAATGGATTTTCAAACTCAGAAAAAATGAACAGATGAATACTGTATCAGATTTAAATTTCCAAAGGAAGTACTTCAACAAAATAATTGGGAAACACCATTTATATACAAAAGATTTTGAGTCCATTATGGAAGACTTTCACCGACATGGCATCTCATATAAGTACAAAACGAAATTCAATGATCGTATGGCTTGTTTGGTTGCATTACGCACTTGGCAACGTCGCTATGACTCCAGGTTTCAAATATCTGCAAACTCTAAAATCAAGTCCTTCAACGATACAGTTATAATTCCAAACACCATTTCTAAATACCTATTACTGTGGGTCAAGAGATATAATGAGAGAAAAACAATTGCATCATATTTGGATGTTGAGTGCGATAGACTCATTCGAACCTCTTTCTTAAAGAAAATGTTTTTTAATAAATGGCGAGCAGCTACGGAAAGAAAGATAGGTTTGGCCTTTCGTGCGAAAGAGTTTGAAACAAGGCTTCTAAGCAAAAAGTTTTTGGTTATCTGGTATGATCAATTCCTTCATGTTAATCGATATTTGAATGAATTGAGTGATGAATTTATAAGCCAAAAAGAAATTCGCAAAGTCAGAGAAACTTTAAGTAATTGGTCGATGAAGTACATCAAGAATGTTGAAAGGCATCAGCAAAGTTGTGTATTATTTACGAAAAGGTGGCAAAATGTAAAATCGAAATCTATCTTAGAATTGTGGATATTTAAGTTAAGAGAACGGCAGCATGTGGATGCAATCAACAGGAGCAGCAACTCTTTTGTAGATAAAAGCATTTTGATCAATAATCAGTCACCATTGGCAAAAAAGTCATTAACGAGAAATACGACGAGCATTAATAATGACGATTCAAATACTAGTTATTTGTATACTCCATTAAAACCACGCACTGATGAACCCCCTATAACACCTCATTATTCGAATGGCATGGTTGGAGGTAGTCCTACAAAATTACAAGAGA
The DNA here is from genome assembly GCA_030578795.1 of Debaryomyces prosopidis. Classification (NCBI taxonomy): domain Eukaryota; kingdom Fungi; phylum Ascomycota; class Pichiomycetes; order Serinales; family Debaryomycetaceae; genus Debaryomyces; species Debaryomyces prosopidis. The sequence goes on along the minus strand of JAKTZG010000017.1, from coordinate 220,434 downwards.
CAACGTTAAGGTTAAAGCATGAACGCATAGATGCATTACGAAAACATTTTGGAAAAGCTAAAGCAACTTCTACTCCAAGGAAAGACCACCAAGTTTTGAACAGCAAGAATAATGCATCATTGATTGACCGCAACAATGCAAGATTTATACGACTTTCACCTCCTAAATATAGAACACATAAGCCTATTTCACCACCAAAACCTCCCAATTTTGGTATTGCAGAAATGCCGTTGGTTGATCAATTTTCGCCTAGTCAAAATGAATCTAATTTTTCAGAAATGCGGAGAACTGTTGCTAATGATAATGAAAAGTCTTTAATAGAAACAGCCAAACTAATGCGACGAATAACCCCCATTTTTGTTCCGAATGATGAAGACGTTGATGAACCAAGGTTTTCTCCAGTGAAAAAGTTGAAAGAAAAGTTAAAAAACAATTTAATTGAAATCTCTCCAACTAAAGAAACTGCTAGGCTTTGAAAGATTAATAATATATACGTATATGTATCAACAAAGGTAGAGGGTTATATAAAGGCTTTTTAAATATTCAAGTTGTAAATTCTTTTTCCAAGACATTAATCTCATTGTTTAAACTCTCTTGTAGATCATTTAGATCAATCTCTTTAAGATCAACCTTGTCATCTGCATTTGATCTATATGAGATTTGATCTTTCAGCTCTTCAATCAATTCTTCTATTCCTTCGTCGGGAGAAACTCTTTCGTAGACATATAGATAATCAGATGTTATCACCATAGAATGTATAAGATCCTTCGCAGTATTAAACCTCCTATGAATAAGATCATCGCCAATTTGTGTGAGCAAAGCTGGGATGGTGTAAAAGTTTGCTCTTTGTTCTTTCATCAACTGTACAATTGGATTTAAAGAAATCCCCTTGAAAGTATCAGAGATATGTATAGTCTTCCAGTTCTTAGAATTATAGGTGAGTTTTGAGTTTGCATGTATTGTGTCAATTTCATTCAAGTTAACCTCTGTAATTAAAATATCAATGTCGTTCCAGACTGTTAACAAATCAAATTCATCTTCAGTCTTATCATATGTTATACCCGAATTATTATGAATTTCTCCAAATCTATTAATACCAGACATGCACGATGCAACGTCCATATGAACGAGAAATTTCTGACCTTTATTCTCAGTCATATACTTATTAACAAATAGTAATGCATCGCCTCCTGGATAATTAAAGCTAGAGATATACCCCATTATAGCTGACAAGACAATACCAATTAACATAAATGCAATGCAGATTAATATTAAAATCTTATTGAAAATTGAGGTAGACCAGTTAATAGATATATTAGAAAATCCATTTGCAGCTAATAAAGTCAATACTGGTACAACGTAAATTATAAACCTCCATTCTTTATGTGGTTGGAATGACATCGCAATAATGAATAATAAGGAAGAGATGAATAAGATACGCAATGAGTTCTTAGCAGGATGTGTTACTTCAATTTTCTTCTTCAGTGCTTTATTGATAGAAGCAGTAGAAATCTTATCGTCCGCAGGATCATTTATCAAACCTGGTAACACAAGTGTTAAAATAATAGGCGGTCTGAATAACTGCCAAATGTATTTATTAAAATAAGCTGACCACGGCTCTACACCCCATTCAGCTGATTTACCAGAAATAATATTGAACTTGAAGGAAACTAATTCAGGAATAAGCCAATAACCCCAAAAGTATGAATCGATAGTAAGTGTGGTTATAAGACCAACAAGTGTACCCACACATAACATAACAAAGTTAAGAAATAAATCACTCTGGCCGAAAATTAAGGAGGAAACTAGCGCTATAATGGCCCCAAATAATCCAATTTCTAAACGGAAGACTATTCCAGTAAAGGCCATCCATGTCAAACCAGACATATCACCAACGATAATTTTACTTATTGCGTAAGACACTAATGGTAATACAATAAAGTTTGGTAATGTACGGGACGAATAGTACAAAATGTGAAATTGTGAAATGAGTAGTATCATGAACCAAAATCCAACAAGGCCCCTGCGCTTTGAAATCCTATCCCGTAATGTTATTTGATTAATACTATCACGTATCCTCATATAGCCAAAGCCATTAGCAAGTCCTAATACGCATCGCACGAGTATCTGAGTATCAAGCTGGCTCTGATCAGTCGATATAACCTCACTAATACCGATAATTGAAGCGCAAGATTGAATGACCTTGATAATTCCTGCAATTACTAAACTTCCAACAAACGTTCGAGGTACTGAACCAGGAAAATTGTTATGGTCATAATTATATGAGACGTTCTCCTTCGGAAATACCCCATAGTTAATTATATCATGAATTGCTTGAATGTTAAATGATTCTTCCACTTTGGTATAAGGTGATATTAGCAAATGATATATAATTATCCCCAAGATGATCGCGTCTAACAATTTATCATATTTATACATTATCTGTCTTTCAATGTACAGTAACAATCCTTATGGAATAATTCATCAAAAAATTCATTTTCAACTGATTCGAGCCGTACTGCGACCATATGAAAAAGTAAACTTCTTTGCCATATAACAAGTTTATATTCGTATATAAAAATCTATTTATTAATCATGGATGATATACCTGAATTAGTGGAAGAATTGCGTGAGGATTCTAATGAAATCTCAAGAGAACCAGTTAAAAAAAAAATAGCAGACGAAGGCAAAACTGCTTCACCTCTTCTAAGAGAGGTGAAGGAACTCGAAATAATGAATGGAAAGAAAAAGATCCCAATTACAATCATAACTGGGTACCTAGGATCGGGAAAATCGACTCTTTTAGAAATGATTGGAAAAAATTCAAAAAAGAGATTGGCTATAATTTTGAATGAGTTTGGGGATTCATCAGCAATCGAGAAGGCAATCACAGTAAAGGATACCGAAAAAAATGAATCAGTTCAAGAATGGCTCGATCTAGGGAATGGATGTCTTTGTTGTACAGTAAAAGATAATGGTGTTCTTGCGATAGAGCAGTTGATTGAAAATTCTAGAGGTAAAATTGATTATATTTTATTAGAAACTACAGGTGTTGCGGATCCAGCGCCAATAGCCAAGATGTTTTGGATAGATGAAGGACTATCTTCAAATGTTTATATAGACGGAGTTGTTACTGTCTTGGATGCGCAGAATATACTTAAATGTTTGGATGATGTTGGAGGACATTGGCATAGAGAGAATAAGCATTTGAAAGAGAGTCAAAGTGTTAATACCGATGATCTCACAGAAGAGGAGATTGAAGATGAGAGAAAAAAGTTGGATGAAGGTTTAACCACTGCCCATTTACAGATTGCCATAGCAGATACCATTTTACTAAACAAAGTAGACACATTGCAACGGGAATGTTATGATGAAAAAATTCAAGCTATTTTAGATAAGGTTAAAGGAATTAATTCCAGTACACCCATTTACACGACAAGCTTTGGAGATATTGATGTTGATAAGATCTTAGATTTACATGCATTTGAGGCAAACACAGAAAAATTAACACAATCTATAAATTACATGAGTAATTCAACATATCATGACGACAGGATCGCAACTGTGACCATATCATTTCCCTTTTTCGAAAATAACGAGTTCAATAAAGTGGAGTCATTTATTCAATATATTCTTTGGGAAAATATTGCTAACAACAACCCTATAGAAATCCATAGAATCAAAGGAATATTGGTAAACAAGAGTCAAAAGGATGATAATTTTGATGTACGAGTGATTCAAGGTGTTAGAGAGACATATGATATCATTGAAGGGGGAAGATTAGTCGATGGAATCACGCAAAATAAACTAGTATTCATTGGCAAAAATTTAACCTATGATGATTTATACACTGAACTCCAAACTTATTTAGGAAAGTAGCATAAGAGCTTTTGAATATCGGATTTTAAGTTCGAATTTTGAAAAGAATGCCATATTTTTATTTAAACATGCCATACAATTGCACCATTTTACGGTATTTATTGTAAGCAGAATTTTGTCCCAAAAATTACTAAATCTACAAAATTTGTAAAACTTCTCAATACGAAAATATTCATTAACCGTTTAATATAAAGATAAATAATTAATCAATGAAAACCGTTTTTTAAAATGCATTTAATGTTGTAGACGAACTCATTTGTCTCCATTAGGAGCTTTTATGGTGATGCAACCGTTACGTATGAGGTCTTTGTGATCTAGTTGCGAAAAAAGTCTAAAATACTTTTCGAGAAACACACGACTACAAAGGAGATTCAAACTCTCATCGACAATTCAATATATTTAGAATGACTTTAAAATAGATACAAAAGGCCTACGTTTTCTGATATAAGCAGTAGGTGATATGTCAGAGAACCCAGAACCGTCTAAGGGATCAAATCCTAAAGTTGAATCAGCTGAAAAAGTAAACAAGCCACCGGTAAAAAAGGGATGGTCGAATCCAGCATTAAGAATGATGGGAATTCCAAAAATATCATTACCCTCGCGGAATTGGATGGTTTTTTGGACTTTACTTGCCAGTGTTGGTGGAGGTGTAGCATATGATAAATATCAACAAAAGCAAATAAGAAAGAAATGGATGGAAAAATTTAAACCTTTAGGAGATGAAGCATATAGATCGGATAGAATTCCAAGAAAATTATCGGTTTTTATAGCACCACCTCCTAATGATTACTTAGATTCGTCGATGGTATATTTCAGAAAGTACGTTAAGCCTATATTAAATGCCAGTGCTATCGATTTTGATGTTTTCACGGAGAACAGACAAGGTGATATCAGGGCTGCTGTCGCTGAGAGGATTAGAGAATTAAGAACAGAAACAATCGAAGACGCTAAAAGAGCCCGCGAAGAAGCATTACAGAAGCAGTATGATGTGTCCTGGGCGAAATTCTTTAAGCAGGACGTTCCAAACTTTTTTTCTCTGAAATTTCAAAGGAATTCTAAAGAAGAGCAAGTTCTCGTCAATAGTAGTGACTTGTATTCGCCAAAGGATGTGCTAGGTTTTTATTACTTAAATGAACCAATTGACGCCAAAAGAGACGATGAATTGAACCCTTTTGAGGCTGGTGGTGTTATTTGTATCGGAAGAGGTGCTTACAAAGAATATATGACCGGGGTCCATGAAGGTTTGTTAGGTCCATTGGAGGCACCAATAGAAGTTAAGACAATCGCTAGAGCTGATTCTCAACTGACTGAAAATGAAACTGATACGTCGCAGATCAAGGACGAATCTAAAACAGTTACGGAATTACCAGTAGTCCCAGTTGATTCCAACCCATCGTCTGATAATGGTGACGTACAAGATAATGAACCATCAGAGCCAGAAGAAAAAGCTCCAAATACAGATGAAGAAGAAGACGAAAAACCAGTACCCAAACCATTTATTACCCCAGACGAATACTCTACAGCGGTGTATGCCCCAGAATTCCAAAACGCGACTCTAGTCAAAAATAAAAAGAATGTTCCAGTCTTATTTGAACAGCCTGTTTTTGTATTTCCATTACCTATCGTATCTGGGTTTTTGAATACCCACCGTAAGATATACAGATTTTTCACAAGAAGAAATGTTGCCGAAGACTTCGGTCTTAAAACTTCTGCCGTTGTGCACAATGTGTCGAGGCCATTTGCCTATAAGGACCAGTTTATGGCTAAGGAAGAGGAAATGGAATGGCCTAAGAAATGGGTGGCTACTGGTAAAGAAAAAAATTCTGAATGGGTTCAGGATTTAGTGACCGACGAGAGAGTTACGGCTAGAATGAAGGTGTTTGATGTACTGTTATTGGGCACAAAGTCGAATGATAGCTCGATTGAGGTCCCAAAGACTAATGAATAGTTTGTATATAGTAATGTATTGTTTGTTAGTTTATCTGTGTAGTTTTATGCAGATGCTCCAAAGAGAGCGCCATACAAAAGAATTAAATACAGAACAGGATGTACTTGAAACTAGATCGCTCAAGTTTGATTATTTTTACCAAGTCTGCGATTCACCGTGAAAGACTCCTTTTAGTATCGGATAAATAACTTAATTATGCTTAAATATGCAGGTCTTAGTCAAATACAGAAAGTGGTCCGTTTCCAGCCTATAACGAAATATTACTGTTTACATCTATCTTGGTGTAACCTTGCCGGGCCATCTCATTATTCTACTCGAATCATCTCATTCTCGTCTCGCCAAAAGTACCAAAGGTTCCTCAGGGGCTTCATCGGCGATCTCCATGAGGGATACACTCGGTACAACGTCTTGTCGCACTTACGATTCCGTAGTGATAAAGCCTCTCTAAAATCCCTACGGTGCCCCTGTAGTATTTGGTTCGTATACCAGAGAACGTCCATATCAGCAAAAGCTAGATAATAATCATTGTGCCCTATTACGGCCTTCCTACACCCCTCCACCGACATCGTCAAAGCACATACGCAGTCATGACCATTCGCATCCGGCCCTCACCAAAACCCATACACCAAAACCAATACACTACACTATACACCCAGCCAAGGCCCTCCAGTTTCTCATGTAATGTTCGAATGATTCGTGCCTCAGCATCTCTCAGATTGCTCTCAGAGTTCTCTCCGCTGGCTGCCATGTCGCTCACTTCATCTGCTCTCTCTCATATGTCCTGTGCCTACCACTCGTAACACTGACCGTGCACCTGAACACGTCGCTTGACTAGTCTCTCGGCCCACTCTCGAGCATTCCGCAACTCTACGTACTAGTCTTACCAGTTTGTTCGCGCAGTTCCTGTATTTTCCGAAGTTTGGATGATTAGAACTCGTTGATTTGGCACTGATAAGAAGATTACCTAAGCCATATCCACCCAATCATGCTGATTCAACCGTTGATCATCGAATCCTGTGACTCGGAAGAAAAAGGCAATTGAAGAAATTTTGAAGTTATCTATGCATTTTGTGTAACCTCCGCTACGGCCGAATCTTCAGAAATTCATTTTATTGGATGGAGATTTGATAGAACAGAAAGGTTGAATCATCAAGGGCTACAATCACAGATTTCAATATGGTTGAAAATTTTTGGTATGTAAGTGTAGGACTCGAGGGAATAATATATAAATAGTGGCAGGGACCAGCAAGAAAATTAACACGAAAGTTTTGAAGGAGTATAGTCTATAACGACAAATTCTTATATTAACAAGTAAACAAAATGGTCTTACCACACGAACCAGAATTCCAACAAGCTTACAGTGAATTAGTTTCTGCTTTAGAAGATTCTACTTTATTCACGGAAAAGCCAGAATACAAGAAGGTTATCCCAGTTGTTTCTGTGCCAGAAAGAATCATCCAATTCAGAGTCGCATGGGAAAACGACAAGGGTGAAGTTGAGGTCAACAACGGTTTCAGAGTGCAATTCAACTCTGCGTTAGGTCCATACAAGGGTGGTTTAAGATTCCACCCATCTGTCAACTTGTCTATCTTGAAGTTCTTGGGTTTCGAACAAATTTTCAAGAACGCTTTGACCGGTTTATCCATGGGTGGTGGTAAAGGTGGTTGTGACTTCAACCCAAAGGGTAGAACCGACTCCGAAATCAGAAGATTCTGTGTTGCTTTCATGAGACAATTGGCCAGATACATTGGTAGCGACACTGATGTTCCAGCTGGTGACATTGGTGTTGGTGGCCGTGAAGTTGGTTTCATGTTCGGTGCCTACAAGCAAATGCAAAATAACTGGTCTGGTATCTTAACCGGTAAGGGTTTAAGCTGGGGTGGTTCTTTAATCCGTCCAGAAGCTACTGGTTACGGTGTCGTCTATTACGTTGAAAAGATGATTGAAAAGGCTACTAACGGTAAGGAATCTTTCAACGGTAAGAGAGTTGCCATCTCCGGTTCCGGTAACGTTGCTCAATACGCTGCCTTAAAGGTTATCGAATTAGGCTCCACTGTTGTTTCCTTATCTGACTCTAAGGGTTGTATCATCTCACAAACCGGTATTACCCCAGAACAAATCAAGGCTATCGCTGACGCTAAGATTCAATTCAAGACCTTAGAACAAATTGTCAAGGACACTCCAACCCTCTTCTCTGGCTCCAACGAAGTCCAATACATTGCTGGTGTTCGTCCATGGACTCACTGTGGTCAAGTTGATGTCGCTTTACCATCTGCCACACAAAACGAAGTCTCTGGTGAAGAAGCCAAGGCTTTAGTTGAAGCTGGTTGTAAGTTCATCGCTGAAGGTTCCAATATGGGTTCTACCAAGGAAGCGATTGATGTCTTCGAAGCCAACAGAGCTAAGGGTGTTTGGTACGCTCCAGGTAAGGCTGCTAACTGTGGGGGTGTTGCTGTCTCCGGTTTAGAAATGGCCCAAAACTCTCAAAGAGTCACCTGGTCTGCTGAAGAAGTTGATCAAAAGTTGCAGAACATCATGTACACTTGTTTCGACAACTGTTACGCTACTGCTGTCAAGTACTCCGCTGAAAAGGATGCCGAAACTTTACCATCTTTATTAAAGGGTGCTAACATTTCCGGTTTCATTAAGGTTGCTGATGCCATGTTTGATCAAGGTGAAGTTTTTTAAATAGAGTCTAACCTTAAAAGTTTGTCATTTCAGTTCTCTCCATATATTATTAATTAGTTACTTCTTGTTTTGCATTGCAAATAAAAAAATGGGTATGATTTTTAAGTTACAACTGTAGTCCTATTTTGGTAAAGAGTAGAACTAAATCAAAATCAAATGCGCGTATGAACTGGATTTTTTCATAAAACTCGTTATGAAAATTTAGAAAACATTATTATACCATGGATTCTGAAGTCACTACACATAATATTGTGCCCCAAGATGAGACGGTAATAACTGGGAGTATAGATCTACCGGAATATTTTCCGTTAAACCAGAGCTTGGTGAAAAGTTTTGAGAGAACTGGTCGATTGCAAACAAAGGTAGATCAAACTATCAAAGAATCTATCAACAATATTTTATCACAAACAGAAGAGTATCTAAAGTTTTTATTAGATGATGAGAACATAACAAGTATGAATTTTGACTCGAAATTTTTCAGTACTAATTTAATGACCTTGGAAAGTTTACTTAAATCACAATATGAATTAGGTATATGGCAGAAGTCTGCAGAGGAATCCAAAATAAAGATACGACTGAAACAGCGCCAAGAAGTGGAGTTAAATCTCGACTCTTTGGAATACTATCAGAATCAAGTCGGAGAAGATCATTTTGGGGATTTGATGAAGAAAGAATATGAAGAGTATCGAGATATCCATGATCAGGAGACTTCGTTCCAAACTATCCTTGCTACGAATGACATATATAAATATTTGAAAAATGTTGCCTTCATATTACAAAACCCACGAGATCCCTTACCAGAGGAAGCTGAGGATGATGAGTTGGAAATCGCTGGTGGTAAGATATCTTTGAAGGATCCGTTATCGCTCAATTATTACCACACGCCATTGATCTCCAAGAAATGTGGTCATATATTTGAGCAAGATACTATATTTGATTACCTTAATAATAATCCCAAATGTCCTGTAGACGGATGTGGTGCAGTCTTGACTAGGAATGATTTAAAACCTGATAAAATAATGACTTTGAGAGTTAAAGCTTATTTGATACAAGACAAAACAAAAAAACCTCAGGAAAATGTCGACAGGTTGTGATAAAGCTCCAATATACCCTTGGATAGTTTTTCTACATTATATATATAGTATATTTATTGTGAATATATAATACCCTTCATCGTGTACTGATAAGCAAATTTATTCACGTGTCTTCTGAAATTATAAAATTAGAACATAACCTTAAGTTTATTATTACGACTAACTACAATAGTCAGCTGTATGCGATTATGCTGGAGAACTACGGACATCCACATCCTGTGGATATACCTGTGACGGACCTTGATGAAATGGATGACATTATATTTAATGAGCACTTACGAGAAGAGTCCAACAGCTCGCGAGATGACGATAGTGCTAAATCTATAGATAATTTAGATTACGAATTTGTTGATAGTTTCAATGGGAAAAACTCACTCATAACACGTATAGTTTCATATTTGAAGCCGAAGTCTAACTATTTGAGAAATTATGAGATGCTAAATGTTGAGGATACAGAAATTGATGGAATCGGTGATAGTTCTTCAATTCATGATGATAGACAAGGGAGGTCGTTAAGAGATTATAAGATCGATCTTTTGTACAAAAGGATCAAGAGAACTATTGTTATGGGTATTATGACCATTTTGATTTTGATGGTTATTGCTTTTTGTTTTGCTAGAAAAAATAACGATTCCGTTATGAACTCAAAATTAAACAACAAGCGAATCTTGTCAAACTTGACCCATGAATTTTATCCTACTACTTTAGTGATATCATTAGATGGGTTCCATCCGCATTATATTAACCCACACTTGACCCCAACTTTACATGAAATGATGCTCAATGATTATGGCGCTCCTTATATGATCCCCTCCTTTCCATCTTCGACTTTTCCAAACCACTGGACCTTAGTAACTGGATTATACCCATCTGAGCATGGGATTGTTGGAAATACATTCTACGATCCGAAATTAGACAAGCAGTTTGTTAATACTGATCCTAAACAGGGCGGTTTGGACCCAGAATTTTGGCAAGGAGGTGAACCTATATGGTCTACAGCCTTCAAACAAGGAGTGAATTCTGCAATTCATATGTGGCCAGGAAGCGAAGTACGTGGAGTAGGAATCGGCGGTGGTCCATTAGAAGTAGATAAATATAATGGTTCAGAAGTTTTATCTTCAAAAGTTCACCGTGTCATGGATTGGCTAGATAGGGAAGAAATAGAAATGAGACCAGAGTTAATTTTAACTTACGTGCCAACCATTGATCAATTTGGTCACAAATTTGGCATAAACGGTTCTGATCTCAAAAGTGCATTAAATTACGTAGATGACTTCGTAGGTTTGATGCAAATGGAGTTGAATAGAAGAAATTTAAAAGACATCGTGAATTTAATTATAGTGAGCGATCATGGTATGGCACCAACTTCTAATAATAGACTACTTTATTTAGATGATGTGATCGACTTGAAAATGTTAGAGCATGTGGACGGTTGGCCACTTTTTGGTTTAAGACCATCAGCGGAATTTTCTACTGACGATATTCAAAACGAAATAATGAAAAATATTGAAAATATTGATCCTGAATTGAGAGGTCATTATAGTATACTTAGAACAGAGGGTATGCCTAAAGAATGGCAGTTTGGGGGAAAAGAATTTGTCCATAAGTTCAATTACAGATTAGCCCCAATATGGATAATTCCAGATGTTGGTTATGTTGTAACTACAAAGAAGCAGATGCAAGACAATAATTTTGATTATAGACCGAAAGGAGTACACGGATATAATAACACAGAATTACTAATGAGGGCATTGTTCTTGGGTAGTGGGCCATACTTTCGTGATAAGTTACCAGAGTCAAACAATAAAATAAAACCATTCCCTAATACAGAGGTTTATAATTTAATTTGTGATACCTTAGATTTGATACCTGCTCCTAATAATGGCACTTCAAAAGATTCTGTCAGTGAGTTGTTATCATCTTCGAACTTACTACCTCAAGATTGGACTGACAACCTCCAATATCCAAACTTACCTTTTGAAGTTGAGCATGTTGTTGAAGATGCAACATACGATCTCCTATGGAAAAAACCAATTAGGGAAAAGCCTACCACAATCTCGATTAGCACGAATATGCATCCATATGAGTCATTAGTTTCTGAGGAATCTCTGTTCTCTTCAATGGATATTGAAATGGTTCCAAAACCAACTGACCTTTTTGGTTCGGAACCTACGCAGTCTGATGAAGGATCTTCTTATAATCTATGGGAAGAGATCGATGATAAACTTGACGATATACTGGATAAACTTGGTGAATCTTTGCAAGATACAATAGATAAAGTAGATGAATTCATTGATAATGCTTTAGGTAATGAGAAGAGTGACTCGCGTGATAAATAGATGGTCATATATGGGAACACATTTGGATACATAAACTTGAAAAATATACAATAAAGATGTATATGACTAATGTAGGATAAACATATTCACTAATTATCGCAGTAATGCAAAATCTCCTAACTAATTCTTTAGATTATCATTAAGAACATTTGAAAGAAATTGTAGTTTTGGAAAGTCTGCTGTACCATTTATGCTTTGTGGAGATTTAAGAGGAGAAGGCTCGTTCGTCGTTTTGAGAAATGGTGAGTTAGAATGAAGGTCACGAATATTTCCACTAGTAGGAGTTCCAGAGTTTGAATCATCAGAAGCTTTGTCGTTAGAAAGTGAATGAAGTAAGTTATCAGTACTCTCTTTGTCATTAGTTGCTTTTGCATTATTAGTGGGAAAATTATCTGCACAATCTTGACATAACTTGATAATTAACGACTTCGGCAAATTCATAAAAGGTTTTGATTTAATAAAAATAGACCAACTGTTTCGTATAATTTCTATTATCTTTGCAACCAAAATTTCTTCATTTGATACCAAACCGTTCATCCAAATTTTTAAGATGGTGCCTAACATATCATCTAATTCACTGGAGGTGTTTTCAATAACAATATCACTCAACTTTGCATATAAAAAAGACAATAATTTCAGTCTTAGCTGTGGTAACTCGTACAAATTTGATAAAATAAGTACACCGGAATAATCAATTAATGTACGTAACGGCAGCTCAAACTCTCTCAAATCAATTTTGTCGGTATACAAATAAAAGACTAGACCCCTCACCCATGAACAAGGTTCAGGAATAAACATTTTATTTGATATTGCCTCAGTCATGCCACTATCAATGAGCCTTCTAAAATGATTCCACCTAGCTAATAGAATGCTTTTATGAACTTTGATACTCTTAAGAGTATCATAAGGTATTTCTTGGTTCATGATGGAGTTACTCATAATATCAATATAATTATCTGGGCATTTGTTATACTCCTCCATGATTGCTTCATCCTTGAAACTAATAATTTCAAAATCCGTGAATTCCTCATTCAAAAGTAAATTAAGAAAATCATCAGACATAGACGGGATGCTTTTTTCAGGTTTAGAAATGCCTAGATCTGATAATTTTATTTCAAGTAGTGAATGAAGCTTTGTATTATCATCATCTTGATCATGATCTAAATCCAGGTCATGATTATAATCATTTTCATGCTCTTGCTCTTGAACCAGGTTGTCATTTTCTATCTCTCTTTGACTTGTTATTACATTATCATCATTATTTTCTGATCCATAATGTCTAGAATACGATTCAAATGTCAGACCCAATAAGAATAAAGATTCCAGACCTCTCACAAATGCGTGCTTCCATAAATAAGTAGCTACGCTTTTACTTTTCAGCCCTAAAGAAAGTTCTATAGTTTTCCGGTTAATTAAAGGGATATACTTAAAATCCGCTAGATCATAATATGATATATTATAATCATTGTGTGAACTAGTTTGTGGCACGCTAATTTCAATCTCTGTGGAAGGGAATATTTCTGTACCTGTATAAATTCTTTCATACATAAAGCCTCCATTTTGCAGATAAGGGTATTGATTCATAGCTTTTAAGTCACTTGTATCTTCATGAAAAGCACTGAATACAGGCTTTCTTAACAAGGAAACATTTCCAATACTATGATCGTTTAATGAAATATACGTCATACAGTCAACTACATGATTCATATCTTTGTCCAATCCACCAAATGCAAATATCTTATCTTTGTAAACCTTAATATAGTGATCAAATCTTGGAACAAATTTTATTGGTCCATTCCAAACCCCAGAAGCTAGGTCATAGCAATACAAATCGTCTAGTGGCATAGAATCAACCAAGCCACCACTGATATAAACCTTAGAGCCATCTGGCGATAAGCAGCATGCATGACGGTATCTAGAAGATGGAGAATTATTCAAAGCAAAGCCAGGTGGCCCTATCCATGTTTTATCGTGTACATTATATATCATCATCAAACTATCTTTTCTGAACATGGAATCATTTGATACTGTTGCCCTTTGCATTGATTCAGGAAATTCGTCAGGAATACCTCCAAAAACTAACACGTTACCTTGTCCTATATAGACTGCCAGATGACCTTCTCGAAATAAACCTATATGCTTATCATCAACCTCCCATCTCTTGCTTTCCATATCCAAAAGATAGACGTTACTATCTAGATTATCCAATTCATCGAAACCGCCAAATAGAAATACATAATTTGTATCTGAGCAAGGGACAATAGTCGCCCTTGTATTAAAAAGTGGAATATTTCCTTCTGTTTCATAGACAGTTAATGCATCTGACCTTTTTGGTGGGACAATTGATTTATGGTTATGCCATATTTGCAGCATGGCAAATTGAATATAATAAAATCTTCTGCTCCTGGTAAATTCCACGTATTAAAAGTAGAAAAGCAATGCACAACTTCTTAAGTGGTAATTTCGAGTTCGTAGATATGTAATAATGATTTACGTCTATAAGCACTACACTAGGAGTCTGTATGATTAGATTAGATATTTGAGATTCAATCACGTGGAATATTTAAGAGTATATATTACTAGAACTACCAAGTTTCGTATGGGTCTTTGTCAGTCTTACTGATAATAATCTCGGCACCGGATAATTCTTCCTCTAATTGCTTCTTCATGACAGACAAAAATGCTCTTTCGGTATTAGAGTGGCTGCATGCAATGATTGATGACCCTGTCTCAGTGAAATATAATGCTTCATGGTGGGATAATTCGCCTGTGTAGAATAAATCAGCTTCAACACCTCTGAAAACAGAACCACCGGAACCAGCACATATGGCGATTTTACTAATTTGATGGTCTTTATCTTGGTCCCTAGCAACAGCGACCTGGACATAAGGCAAGCTTAAACTAGCTTTAACATTTTTGACTAAGTCTGCTAAAGATACAGGATTAGATAATGTGACCAATCTTCCCATACCACAGTCTTCTTCATTTTGATCAGGCTCAATAGTCTGTCTAGATTGTTGCTTTAATCCTTTCAATATTCCATCAGCCAAGAAGTCGTTAACGCCGCCTTTAGCGCTATCAACAGCAGTATGTGGGCAGTAGACACTTATATTACTCTGTATAAGTTTGATCAAAGACTTTTGTTGTGGGTCTTGAGGAGTAATTGACTTGAGACCTCTAAAAATAAATGGATGATATGCCATAATCATATTCGACTTGGATTTGATGGCTTCCTCTGCTACTGCTTGTGTCAAATCAATGGTCAACAAAATACGGATGCTGTCAGAAGTTTCCTCTTCAGAACTCGAATCAACTAATAATCCGGTATTATCCCATGTTTTTTCTGCCAACCTAGTTGGATAGAATTTCTGAACTAATTTCATTGTTAGTAAGTCCTATTGAGATATAATACCATTATAAGGATCATGTAATGTAAAAAAAAGAGCACATACTAGCATTGACGACGGACTTAACTGCGTTTTTGGACATTATTTCGAATGATACTTGTGAATAAATGTTATCCAAGACAGTCAATAATCTGAAAAATTAATTACTTTGCGACAATTTGAATAAGAAAATGCGGAATCGAACCTGGGGCCCATTCTACACTAAACCATTTGCGTCTTGGAAATGAGAGAACATCAGCGTATACGTACACAGTATATGTATATAGCGGGGAAAAGCTATACATCAGTGTTGCAAAACTTGGTGTATAAATAGAGTAGAATATTCCTCAAGTCTCAAGAAAGAGAGGAAGGAAATTAGGAACTAATTATAGGTAGATAAAGTTAGTTAGTTAGCTAAGAGTAATAAAGTAAGTTAAGCAAGGTTCTATAAGGTCAATAGAGCATATATATTAGATACATATAAATAATTATTGTTTCTCAGATTCCGAACACAAATTTTTCTGTTAGTCCGATATGTGCTAGGAGTGTCACATTAACTGAGGATAGGTCTTGCAGGGGACCAACAGGCTGCGTCAGTGTGCTAGACAATTCTAAAAAATAAAGCTGACCAGTAGATACAGGTAGTACTTTTCAAAAAATAATTTTTTCAGTAGAGAATAACCTTTCTATAAAATCAAGTTGGACTATTGAAGGGTTTTTACAGATTCAAATCAGTGAACAGAGAAAACAACAATGATATGATTTATTTACTTTATTTTTATTTGTATCCTATATATTTCTTACTGTTACTGCAGATATCGAAGTTGACAGCGATTTTTTAATTTATAGAATGAACTGAGTAAGTATTTTGAAGATATTTTTAATAACGTAGTACTGCTAACTCTGAAACTAATATGACTATATCAGTTAATAGTGGTAAGGTACTTGACTTATTGACGAGTAACGGACTCAGGCTCAATAGAAGGAATGATATGAATAGCTACGATATGAATCTTAATGCAAGGTCAAACGACGCTGTCAGTTTAACATGGAACATTCGTTGGGTGATGATATCAGACCTGTCGTATATGAAGGCAGCATGGTGGGCTTTGTCGACATTAGCGAGATTGATACTGTACACAAGAGGAACACTGCTGACTGGATATCAGGCGGTTACATCATTTTAAAAGCTGGAGTAGAAGCTGTACACTCTAAGTCACTAGCTAGGACACTAACGGTAGCAAGAAATACAACGCTAGATGAGGCAGCGCTTTTAGGAGATATGGCATTTACAGTGTCTGTTCATTTTAGGTACGGTCCGAATCATCGTTGGTGGGGAGTAGTCACGTCTGAAGGTGCAGGTGATATGGAAGGAGGAGTGCACAATACCTACATTACCAATGGTGAGGCCCACAAAAGGTCAGAAAGCATTAATAGCTGAGATAAGAGATCGTTTACCGCACCTAGGGGGAATGTCCACTGGGCTGGAAAGTTGTACCTTGTCTGGATTCTAACACTATGAACTTAGACGGCCAAACATTAAATAGCATTGAAAATAAATTGGTACAGAAAGTACATTCTTGGCCAGAATCCGGCGTCTTTATATTTGATATGGGCTGGACTTCACCTGGTGGGAATTATTGGGTCATGAAGACAAAGGTCATACCTATGACAAAGACTTGGTCAGCCGACCCTGAGGACTGTGCTTTATAGAATAGTGACACCTGCTTGGACATTCGGAGAACTGTGCTAGTCAAAGATGTGCAGATCAATTCAAATCAAATAGATTAAAATGAAATAAAATGAAATATAAAATGATAATAAAATGACATAAATATAATCTGAAAAAAGAAAAAAATTTCTCAATAAAGAATAATTTTATAAAAATCAAAGAAACAGCTGGTACGTATTGAAGTGCTTTAACATTTAAATCCCTGAAAAAAGGAAACATAAGGGTCCTAGGTATGCTGTTCTCAAATCCCTTCAATAGTTCAACTGTTTTATTGATTTTTATAAAAAGGTTATTCTCTACTGAAATTATTTTTTTTTTTGAAGAATGCTGGCTGTCAATTGGTCAGTTTTGTTTTAAGATTATCTAACACACTGACGAAGCCTATTGGAGTCCTGCAAGACCTGTCCTTAGTTAATGTGACTCTCTTGGCACATGTCGGACTAACAGAAAAGGTTGGGTTAGGAAACTGAGGATCAATATGTAATTATTTATCTGTACTTAATAGATATGTTCTATTAACCTTATAGTCTCAGAGTTGCCAGATAGGCAGACTGATGTACTCAAAACGAATAAAGAATATGATAACTACCATTGATGGGATCCAAAGAAGATCAAAAGATAAATCTCTAAATTGAAAACCTCGGGGACTCAGGCTGATGCTTACGGAAGTCGCATCGACTCCAACCAGTTCTTGGTGTTATCATACACGAAGTACCAAAAGAACTTACAATAGAATTCGTTGCTGGACTTTGATGATTGCTTGACTTGCTGACACTGGCTGATTACCAAATATCCGGTAAGCAATCCCGTGCTTATCTTTGTAATGCATGTTTTGGACAATAAATTCAAGATACAAACGAGATTCAGTTGCAATTAATGTATAAATTTGCTAAAGGCCACTCCACAACCCTAGATTGCAGAATAATGTTAAAATTGTTGGTGACCCATATCAGACTATCTATGCATTCAAAGATTCACAAGCAATAAACTTCAAAAAATGAAGGAGCATTATACGAAGATATATAATGTTATCACTCTGAAAGAAAACTATAGATTCACCTCAGATATTTTAAACTTTTCAGAACATAATATGAGGAAACAAGAGGACCGCCTCTCCAAGACGCTTAAATATTGGTTTCATCTTTCCGACCTGATCGCTCTAATTTATAATCTCCTGAACTCGATGGAATTCATACCAAATTGAACACTTAAAGGCCTTACCTAATTCACTATTTAAATATAAAGATATTTTTGTTTACCTTGCCTAACTTACTTTATTACTGTAAAAAGTAAACCATCCAGTTACTTTCTTAGTATTAATTTAATCACGTATCCAAGTGATCAAATTAGCATCATTGTTTCAACTAATACGTCCAGTAGCACAACTCAACAATGTACAAAGTAGATTGATTACATATTAGTTAAATATAGTCAGATATATTACATATGTTATTGATAACGATGTCTAACACAATTCAGTCACCGGAAGTATCTCTCATTATACTTAATCAGGTTTGAAGATCTCCTTATATAGTCATAAGAAATAGGAATTACCCATATCTATATCTTAAAGGAACCAGTTAACTGCCAAAACCTCATATGGTATTGTTCAAAAGTTTCAACTAATTGACATAGATATCCTTGATAGAATACTTCAACAATTACTCGCCGTTAACTTACTAACTCTAACTACATATAATTAGTTCCTAATTTCTTTGCTTCTCTGTTTGGACTTGAGGAATATTCTACTCTATCTATGCTCTATCTATACAACATTTTTGCAACACCGATGTATAACTAGCAACACGCTATATATATGCTGTGTATATGTACGCTTGTGTTCTCACATTCCAACAAATATCTTGCTGAATGACTCTCTCTACAATGTCACAAGAATTAAAGCCAGACATCAGAAAGGGAATATGATTGTTTATTCGATAACTTTCACACCACCAAGTCATTCAGACCGGTTCACTTGTTAATAGATAGAGCAATTCAGATCTTGCGAAATCTCGGTTAGATTTCCTTATTAGTGAAAGAAAAAGTTTTTTTTAAGCGAAGATAAGGATTTTGATCCTTTTCCCTAGCTATATATGGAATAAGTGTGTAAAATATCAAACTGAATGAACAAAATTAATTAATATTGTTGCTATTGGAGAGATTTAAGAATTATTTGAAAGAATAGAATACGTGTTACCTAAGTATACAAGTAAAAACAAGTAATGCAACATAGTGAACAAATTAAAGATGAGAATATAGAATCCGAAAATTTGCTCATAAGCAATAGAGAACCCAATGATTCTGAAAATGTAGTAAATCTCGAGGGATCATCTTTTGATGACCTAGAAGTTTACCGTACTAACAAGAAGTACACAATTGAGTTTGAAAATGAGACAATTTACTTTGATTCTATTGACTGGAGAGATAGTACATTATTGAAACTTCAAGTTATCGCAAGCTATCTTGTATTTACTTTATTTGGGTTGGCCGAGCAAACTGTGGGAACGTTGATCCCTAAGTTCCAAGATCACTATCAGATAGATGATATTCAAACCAGTTTTATTTTCCTAGCTTCAGTAACTGGCTATTTCTTAATGGCTTTGTTAAATGAAATAACACATAAAAATTTGGGTATAAGAGGAGTAGTGATATTGGGTAGTGTTAGTATGACATGCGCCTATTTGATAGTATCTTTTAAGCCTCCATTTCTAATCTTCATTCTTTGTTATATTATGAATGGTGTTGGATTTGGAAGTTTAGATGCAAGTCTTAACACATGGATGGGATGTTTGACCGATTCAAATCAACTTCTTGGAATACTTCATGGATGTTACGGGATCGGATGTATGATCTCACCACCCGTTATTACAGGTTTGTTGGAAAGAGCGGAAAATCCATGGCAATGGAATCAATATTACATGGTCTTGAGTTTCGTAGGTGCTTCTAACACTATGTTCTTAATAGCAGTATTTAGACACGAAACCGCAAAGAAGTACAAATTTTCTATGATTTTAAAAAATAAAAGAGGGAAAATGTTAAACGAAGAAAACGAATTTGAGTTGGATAC
Organism: Debaryomyces prosopidis; assembly: GCA_030578795.1. Classification (NCBI taxonomy): domain Eukaryota; kingdom Fungi; phylum Ascomycota; class Pichiomycetes; order Serinales; family Debaryomycetaceae; genus Debaryomyces; species Debaryomyces prosopidis. The sequence continues at coordinate 200,301 of JAKTZG010000017.1, read as the reverse complement.
GTTTAGAAATCAGTCTGAAGTTTCTAATACAAACGATGGATCTGACAACGAAAAGGAAGACCATACTTCAGTTCCTTTAACAGAAGCATTGAAATCCAAGTTAGTTTGGCTCTTTTCATTTATTTTATTTATTTACGTGGGGGGTGAAGTTTCCTTCGGTGCATGGTTAATAACTTTTTTAACCAGAATCAAAAGTTTATCATACACTTATTCTTCATACATGGCTACATGCTTCTGGACAGGTTTAACTACAGGCCGTATAGGTCTCGGATTTGTAACGGCCCATTATTTTAAAAACGAACTAATAGCTAACTTTCTGTACATGTTCTTTTCCTTTGCTGGATTCTTGGCATTCTGGTTGTTATCATGGGTAACTAGTAATTTTTTGCTTTTCGTTATAGTATTTATAGCTGGTACATTTGTTGGTCCTATTTTCCCAACAACGATAGTTGCTTCATTGAAAATCTTACCTCACAAGTATCATGCTGCAGGCATGGGTTTTATTTGTGCCTTTGGCGGTGGAGGAGCTGCTGCCCTTCCATTCTTAATCGGAATCATAGCTGAATCCAGTAAGCTAGGCCTAACTCTTTTACCCTGCATTGTTATGATTATTTTTGCATTTCTTTGTCTTATTTGGTTAGCAATGATGAAACGTTACTCGGCAAGTTATAATACGAATAGGCTCTAGATAAATAAGAATAAATAATGTATATTAATTATGAGCTAGGAGTTTCCTTGTAATAAGGAAAGTTCAGAAAACGGATGAAAGCTTATGAATAACTAGCTTTATAATGACAGATAAAGAATGCATGTAGAAGAAATTGTTATGCGAGGTTCTTCAGTTAAGAAATCATAAATTTCCACCTTGTGCTTTCCATTCTTCTGGAGTAAATGCTTTCTGTGTAAACGCATGTATGGAGGCTATTTCTTCTTTCAACGCATTATTCACCAATCTATGTCTCATTAATTTATTCTTACCTTCAAAATTGGAAGATACAATAATCACAGCGAACGCCTGACCACAACCCCCAGACATATCCTCTACTTGTACTAGGCTAGCCTGAAGCTTTTCTTGGATTAAATCTCTAAACGAGTCAGCTGTTAAGGACATATTTTCGACTGTTAATGAAGGTAACTTTTTGATAAATTCAACTGATAACTCGTTTATTTTTTCGTTGAGAATAAGTAGTGCAAAAATATAATATTACATCGAATACTAATTATGAACATTTTTTACATTACATATATATAATTACATGATTATTTAACATCGCGAATGTAAAACGATATAAATACAAGAATTCAGTCCTTTCTTAAGAATGCTGAACATTCGAAGTTTCGCCATGTGATTCGTTCGTCACTTTAGAATGTCCTCTTGAAACCCTGTTTGTTTGAACATCTGGTTGCACTGAAATGCAAGAATTATTATTTTTCGTTTGGAAGTTCAAGAAAAAGTTAGGATTTTCTTTAGATGTCTTTTCTAATTTATTCATGATCTCTTTCGTTGATATGTTTTCAGATTTATTTTCATTGAATTTGCACATTTCGAAGAATAATAGTAAGTCGTCCGGAATAATACAAAGCTCTTCATGTAATTCGATTAATCTGTTAACAACTTCAATACCTAAGAAATAATTGTCTCCAGTTTGAGGGGGTGATTGGTCAGATTGAGAAGCTTTTTTGGAAATGAGAATGTTTGGCGATATTACTGTGGCCAAATTATGGATATCCATTTTTGACCCAGTTTCCTCATCGAGTTCAGCGAACGATGCAACCCAACTGAAAAAATAAAGTAAAACTTCAAGCAAGTTACGGTGACTTCTGGGCAACATACAATACACTAATTGTAAAATTCTTTTACAAAGCTCCGCATCCTTTTGTTGTTGGGAGAAAATCCACAAGTCGTATAAATTGAAGGTCAATAATGGGTTAGGCAACTCACGTAACCATTTCTTCATTAATGCAGCTAATTGAACAGCAGTTTGAGAACTGAAATCAGCGGACTTGAGCGGATTTTTATTTATCAGGTCTGTTAACTCCCTTAACTTTTTAATATTACCATTTAATCTGAAGATTCCTTCTACTGACATATCCTTCTGGCGCAATGCATTAATAATCTCATCAACTACTATAGGTATGCGTAATTTAGAAGGTCCGACACCAAGATCCGAATCAACTCCATATTTTTTTGTTAAATCTTGAATATCAACTCCAAAAACGTTTAAATGTTTATCCTTCTTTGGGTCACTTATTCCACCAAATTTAAATTTATCCCAGAAGGTTGGTAATTTACGTGTTTGAATCAACCCTAACAACTCATCTTTATTGTAATTCAGAACCTGAATTAATGCCTCAACGGCAATATGTCTTAAAATGAAATGTTCAGACTTACTCAACTCAGAATAATATTTGGAAGTTTGACATGAGATATCATCCCCAGATGTAGGAATTTCATTACCTCTATCATCAAGATTACTGCTTTTGCTGTCATTTCTTTTACGGTTACTTGCACTACTTGTACTTGCACTACTTGTACTTGCAGCAGGAATTGTTCTCACAGATTCCATTGGAGCGTGTTTTTGATACAACGAGTTGTGATGTTTAAATGCATTAGGACGTTGCTCTCTTGCTTGCTCAGCTGCCACAATACGTGGAATATCATCTAATGTTAGTGACTTTTCATTTTGTAAAAGATCAGACGTTCGATCGAGATTGTTATTAGTGGTATGTTTTTGTGGTTCATCTCTAATCCTTAATGATTTCTTACTCCGTCTAGATGATATATTGAATTGATCATTTTCTGACTGTTGCTTATAAGATAATTGGGATGAAATACTGGTTTTCCTTTCGGTTTCATTCTTATTAGTTATATCTTCGTTGCTACCATCAAAATCATCTACCATTCCTTCTTCATTAGTTTCGTCTTGCTTAGCTTTATCAGCTTCTGGAGCTTCTAGAATAACCGATTTTCTTGCATTTTGTTTGATAGAACTTGAAAGTTTCTGACTTTGTCTACTCGCTCTTAATCTCGTAACATCATTTAGTGTTTTTGAATAATCATTCGCTGTTGCATTTCTCGCGGCACTTTCTTCGTCAATAATGGACATATTCTTCTGTTTCAAGGAAGCCTGTCTAACCTGAGAAATATTCTTATTTTCAACCTTCATGACAGACTTTGAGCGATACAACGCTATTTTCAATAAATAGACCAACTGCGATAAGTCACTGACTACTTCAAACCCTTGAACAAAAACCTTGTCATTCTTATTATAACAATCTGAACAATAAACCTGACAATTAGATATATTATAAGCCAGCTGAGGAAGAATAGCACGAACTAATCCTACAGGTTTGGAACAGTTATGACAAACAAAACATTTCGTATGCCATCTTTTATTATCAAATTTGATACAGGACTTTTCAATACTTTTCAGACAACTCTGGCAAGAATCAGTAGCATTTGTAGGGATCGATAATCTGCTCTTTATTAATTCGCGATTAACCCTATTGTCACTGCTGCTGTTAAATTCTTCATACACTTTCATCAAGCGAAGGAATATATCTGTTGCATCCGTAGTTCCTTGTAATTTATTAACTTTCAAAGCATTATTAAGCCCAATTCTAATAAGCAATTTCAAATAGTGAGCACAACCGGTTACAACAGCTAACAATTCAGTAGATAAACTACCAGACAATGGAGTTTGCATCGACTTTCTTAGTATTGCTAAATAGCTCATGATCTTACCAGATATGTTCCTTGGCTCTTTTCTCAATGGTTGGAAAATATCCAGTTCTACAAAAGTTAAGTCCTCAGAACTTCCAGCTTTGTTCGTTATTGAAGATAAGTAAGGCGATCTCGATTTGGCTGTTACACTAGAATTAACGATGGAACACAGATCCTGAACCACATCAAGAGCATTGAATAATACTTCCACATTCAAAATTAATTTACCTGTGGAAATTAACCCCCCTGACTGATTACTAGTACACGCATTTAGCAACATATCAGATATACATGCCGCTGTCGTCTCTTCATATCCTGATAATGTAAGCCAACAATTCATGATTGTATTTTCAACATGTTGTTCGATAGCTATTAAAAGGTCTGGTTTTAAATTAGATTCATTTAAAAATTTAGTAATATCCGGAACGTTACTGTCATTGATATTGAAATGTTGTCTTAAACCAACAGAATCAGCTAATATGCAAACATTCCAAAATTTATGAACCATATAACATTCAGGATGCCACTGCTGATTCCTTCCTCCTCTGAACAATTCAACAAATTGCTTGACTATTGAAGAATGACAACCTTCACAATGTGTTGCATATAGTTTAGAATAATGGTAATGACAGTATATTTCACTTTCATGCTCATAATAGCTTTCATCAGACTCAAAAACAACCTGACATACTGCACATTTGAAGTGTTCAAGATGATATTTATTGCCTAACGCGGTAATATATGGTCCTCTTAAAGCATTATTACAATTGAAACAAATAAGATCCAACTTTTTAAAATAGTCATATTCACATAGTGCAACCTGGTACTTTATTCCTGTTGGCTCGTCTAAAACTTCATATGGAAAAAATTTAGAAGAGCATTGATTACCACATTCGCTGCAACGGAAGCATTCAATGTGAAAAGCGCTACTCAAAGCTCTAACGAATTGACCGGTAATTTCTAGACCGCAACCCTTACAGAACTTTTTCTTTTTATGTATACTTTTTTTGCGTACTTGTGATTGACGGGATTGAATATCACTCAGATCCAACGATTCTCTTGACATATCAGACTTATTCAATGTCATTTGGCGTTGGAACGGAGGCGTTTCTTGGACTGGTGCTTGAAGTACTTGTGCCTTCGATCGTTGCTTTTGCGTTTGAAGTGGTGGCAGCTGTTGCGCATTGTGAAACTGATTCAGATGAGCTAATGTTGGTGATGGTGGTCCGTTTCCCATAAAGTTTGACTTTTCTGAGCTTGGAGAAACCGCAATAGAATGCCTTTGGTTTGGCTTACTTAATAATCGCCCCCCAGATTGCTTCTTATTTTGCGATGGCTTTGTATGTGATACAGGATATGGTGTATTACTTAGCAGGGATGGTTGTTGTACATGTATAGGTGCTTGTGCATTTCGTTGAGACTGGAATGGTTTTTGCTGCAATTGTGAAGGCGATTGCAGTCTCTTATCTGTCTTGTAACTTGGTTGTGGATATGATGGCATAGGAGGAATTAAAGTTTTCCAATTTGGAGTATTATTATGTGAGTAATTAGCTACAGGTACGTCTTCTCCTGAAATATCTTTCTTATCGTTACTATAACCATAACTATGACTACGTAAATGTAGTCTCATTCCGTTATGTTTGGAAACAGGCTTGTTAATTAATGGACTGTCATTAGGATTATAAATATCACTGGCCTGTAACTTGTACGGCGAAGTATGCAAATTCTTAGACGGTTTTTTATTTGCCTGTATATTCTTAGATTCTGACGAGTATGACATAGTGATAATGCGTATATGTTATGGGGTATTAATGTCTTATTAGTTTTGTCCGTACGGAAATATTTTAGTTTTAAAAGAGTGACTAGTGAGTTGGAATTTAAAATACGTGGAACGGAATAAAGCTTATATGCCTTAAGAATTCATACAAACTCAATTTATTAGCGTTCAACCTTCTTTATTTTTCGATTGTGGGTTGGAATATGCCAGTGTGTTCTTTAATTCTAAGGCTATCGCTGACCTCTAGTGGGGGATTAATCAAAGTATCAACCCACGCCTTTTACCTGGTATTATTCTCAATTTAATTGACTTTGTATTAATTAAGGTATACTTCCTCTCAGATCAACGAGTTTTCTCAAAAGTGTGTCAATATTATATATCTGGAACTATCTCAAGATATATATCAAACCTTCTATCCAACTATTCGTTTGATTGATTGATTGATCAACTCACTGATGAGGCAATATATATAAAAATGTAAGTATTATTAGTAGTATAATATACTTTTTGACGTTGTAAACAGAATTACTTAAGAAAAGAGGAGTGTTTTTGAGTCTTCGGGCGCTTAATATTTTGTTTTTGTTTTTTTAGTAACAACAATTTTAGCGTGTACAGATCAAATCGGATCCCGTACAAATTTGTTAGCATTCTGCTTGAAAACAATACAGAAAGCACCCGAAGGTACTGGATGTAAATGGTGCACTGATTGTATAAGGGTTTGATCCGTTAGGATGTCATTTCCGATGTCAGACGTGTCAAGGCTCTGGAATTCGTTTCTGGTGGGTGCTGTCTAAAGATCTAAATAGAATATTAGAGATTTGTAGAGAGATAACAGGCGATTTTAAGGGTCTTGCACGAGAACAATCAACTTCGGTACAGAAGGATACCTACATTAGAATATATTTTGATTTGTTGTATTAGTATCTAAATTTTATGGCGCACTAGGCGCTGAGAGAACGATTCGATCGTAATCAGTGAGTGAAATATGGCTTGTTGCACATGTACATGCATTTTTGAATGAGCCGAAGAAATGCCCACGTATTGTGTTTTCCTGTTTATTAGACTGTTTTGGCACATGTAGAATAGTTTCTAAATTTGTCACTTGCCTGAAGTAGTTACCTTTTGTATCTAATGCTGATAACATTCTTTTAAACCTTGACCCGGGACTCGCCTCCAATATCTCTTTGACTCGCCAAAAAGCACGCGTCTACTATCTTTCCAAACTTTCATGAGGATGTCTTTTCGAGGAAGAAACTGAGGAAAGACAATTTTGATCATCTTATCATTATTCAAGTTGAGCCCACTTATGTTCTCGGAACTCGTATTGTTGGTTTTAGTTAGTACGCACATATAAAACACTACCTGACCATATCCATGAAACCCTTCATGAATAACCAAGTCAATAATGTTGCTGATGGGGATGAAATGGCTTTTGTTGTCGTTGAGAGAAAATTTCCATCCCGATTGCGAATTGAGCTGGATTCCAACTTCGTTCATAATCAATATACTGTCCTCCTTTTCTTGTTTGCTGAACACAAGAACCATAAGAAAGATTAGTACCGCGATAATGAAACCATTCAACAAGAAACTGTTTGTTTCTGTATCATTGGAGTCTATGTAGTCTTGAAAAAGTCTAACAATCGTTGGAGAAAAGGTTTGGTTATTCTGAATTAACAGATAACTATTGCTATTGAATCTCTTAATTATTATGTCGTTATTATTAATTAAACATAAGCAAAAGCTTATCAACACAGCACCCAATCCAACCAAAATCGATGTTTGCAAGTATTTAAAAAAGCGCTTCGACTTATGTTTGACCGTGAATTTTATTAAATTATCACGATCTGACGAAGGCAGTACCTCTAAAACATAATCCTTCGGAGATGACATATCTCTCAAGCTTTCAAGGAGTGTATTGCTTATACATGAATATGTCCAGTACTTATCTATACACGCTTTACATGCTATAGAATGAGTCAAATTTTCAATAGATCTGATCACGTGAAAATTGATAATCTGCCGGCCTAGTAAAATATGCACGAGCCTAATCAGTTTCTGTTCTCTGTTTCTTAACATCATCGATTGAACCCAAAACCATTTCATTCTTACGTAACTCTTTAACCTTCTCTGCTCTTGTCATTGGCTTAGAACCTGTTCTAATTTCAATTTCTCTTCTTCTGCTTGCTTCTGCATCTTCCTTAATAGCCTTTTGCCTTTCCTCAACAATTTCAGCCATATGTTGTTCATGCTTAAGCCTAATTTGTTTTAATTCTTCGTTATAAAATTCCAAAGTCTCAAACTTATTTTTAGAAGTAGCGCAGTACTTATCAAAGTCGGCTGGGAGCTTTCTTCTTAATGCAATTTCCACAATTTCAGGGTACTTTTTCTCTTCCAAGTTGAATTTCAGTTTGATCTGCTTTCTAGTTCTGTATGGAAATAACTGGGCTATAAAGGTGAAATCAGTACCCCAAGTACTCAAAGCCATATAAAACTGATTGACTTCTTCAGGCGTCCAACGATCGGTGTGCTTTCTTTTGGAGTAAGTAGATGATGTGATTGGGTTTTCAAAGGGGTTAGATTCTTCTCTCGATTTACCACTAGTATCATGATTACGGTGTCTATTAACAACTGTTGAGTCTTCGTCCACAACAATACTTCCATTTTGCATCGAAAGCTTAATACTTGTACTTTCTGTTGGTACATCGTCAACATTTAATAAATAATTTTGTGCTTTTTTTCGTTCTTGTTCTTCTGGCTTATCACTAACACCAGTTATTTCTTCTAGCGCCTTTCTTTCTGTACGAGCTCTCATTCTAACTACGCTCTTACGAAGCTTTTGTTTTCTGATTTTCTCTTGGGCTTCTTTCACCAATTGGAAATTTTCACTGATTTCTCCAATTGGCAATGACGGTTTACACAAATCAGCCATGGTTATAGTATCCACTTGAACTCCGATTTGAGAAAATAATTCTAGATCTGAATCTTCAACTTTACGAGGAAGTTGTTTAATACTAGTTATGCGCGTATCTAGGTCTTTTGGTGCAATAGGTATCAGCCTGTGTTTCAGTCTGTTAGTCCTAGATTCAGTAGAATCAGTCTCATGTTCTTGATCGGAGTCTTTGTCTCCATTATCACTAGATTCATCTTCACCAGTGTCAGTCCGAAACTTCTTTAATTTGTTCGTTTTTGGATCAATACCAATGACATATTTTGCTTGAGACAAATTAATGGCATTTTTATTATCTTCCTCATCACTTGCCAGTTCTTGCGATTCCTTTGGCGTCAGTATTATTGATGCATTTAGTGCTAATGCTTTCTTTACACCCGGTCTGTGGTGTGCAGCCAGTGATCTTCTTTTGCTTGGCTTAGAAATGGGTATACCAATCTTCATAGGAGCTTGACCTGGTCCTTCTGTGCCTTCTGGCTGAATAGAACCAGTGGGAGTTATCGACAAAGATGTGGATCCTGTTCTATTCCGTATTATGTTGGGAGTAATTCCTGATAATCTTCTTTGAGCCCTAATAGATGATTGTCTTCTGTAAGTTCTAAGATCTTCTGGTTTTTTAAAAATATCGTTATCACCATACTCATACTCTTCTTCTTGACTTTCATTATCAGACTCTGAATCTTTTTCTTGGTTAGATGAGATTTTTCTAGTTGTATCCATAGGATCAACATTGTCTTCTTCCAAATTAGAAATATCTGGCTTATTGGTTTGTAACGAAAAGTTGAAATTAGGAGTTTCGTTATCTATTCTTTGAGAGCTAGATATTTCACTAGACTTCATGTCTAGTTCTTTGTTAGTCTTATCAATATCATCTGCTTGACTAACCTGCGTTGTAGGAGGTGTTATTATACCAGTAGGCTTAGATATAGAGCTTTCTTTCCTCCTTATAGCTTTCTTCTTAAGTTTAGGTGTGAAATGAGATGATTTTTTAACAACACTACTCATATTCTAATATGATTATTAACTATCAATCAATATTTAGACTACTAGTTTATAAAACTTGTTTACTTATGTCATCTCCTAATGCTCTTCTAAAAATTACACAAAAAAGCAGATAAATAGATGACTTTACAGCATTAACTGTGATCCAAAACTGCTATCGAATAAATATGAGAGCCATTGCCAAATATGCATGGCCTTCTAACAGGACGGATGACTGGATATTGAGTTTGTCTTATTTTCCAAATCTTCATAATGGTTCTTTCGCATCTTCAACGAGTGGAGGATCTATTAACTTGTACCTGCTTCATCAATTGTCTAATGATCCAATTTTAAGATTAGAGAAGGCCCATGAATCAAGTATAAATTCGATGAAAGTAATTGATGATAACACAGTAGGGTCATGCTCTACCGATGGTCTTAAAATTTGGGATTTGAGGACCTCATCGGGGAAACCAGTTAATAGTTTAACTAATGCCAAAACTTCTAACTTTTTATCCTTTGATTGTTTTAACAATCTTCTTGCAGGCGGAACTGAATTGGTTGGTGCAGATGCTGAATTACATCTCTGGGACTTGAGGAATACTACGAACGTGGTAAGATCATTTATTGATTCGCATAATGACGATATTACAGATATAAAATTCCACCCTAATTCTCGTTTTTTGATGTCTGGATCTACAGATGGTTGTGTAAATATTTATGATCTCAAGCAAGAGGAAGAAGAAGATGCTTTACATCAAGTTATAAACTATGCATCAGTTCATTCTTGCAATTTCATTCAAGATAACCGTATTTCGGTGTTGTCCCATATGGAGACTTTGGCATTTTATGAACTAAATAATACCAATTATGAAAAAGTCGAAGAACCTATGCCAAAAGATATGGGTGACGTAAGGAAATTGTGGCCGGATTGCGAATATGTAATCGACGTATATCCAAGCGGATACGCTGCATGTGGTGCTAATTCCCAATTGAAATTATCACTTTACCCATTTAACCCTGCGGTAGAGAAGATAGACTTAAGTAAACCAATTTGGTTCCCTGATGCACATGGCGAGGAAGTTGTAAGGGATGTATTGGTGATTCCAAATCAAAAATCAGCAATAACTTGTGGCGAGGATGGAACTATAAAAGCTTGGGAATTGCCGTATGATTTAGAGCATTACGAATTAATTTTGAAGGGTACAGAATCAGATTTGAGGGAGGACGTCCTCATGGGAACTGGAGAATGTGATGAGCTGAAATCTGTTAAGAAGGAGAAGAAAGAGAAAAAAGAAAAGAAGGCAAGAAAAGACAAGAAGGATAAGAAATATAAGAGCGAAAAGAAGTCTAGAAGGGACAAGAAGGATAAAGAGAGCAAGTCAGACAGATCAAAAAGAAAGAAATCTGACGTTAGATTTAAACCTTATTAGATTAGAGAGCGCCCGAGTGTATTCACGAATAAATATTTATATTGTACGAGTTCCTTTGACCACGATGGGTATCATTCCACCAGTTGGTATAGTAAACTTTCTATGATTTATAACTGTAATGAAAGAACGTATAGTCCCAGCATGTGAAGTGATAGAAAGGAAAGTGTTATCTTTTAATTTTTCTTTGTTTATATGCCTTTCTGATTTCTCCCAGTCTTGTTCAAAGAGCTCTTGAAGAAATGCATTTATACGGAGAAACTGTTCATGCAATTTTTCTCTATTAACAGAATATACTTTCTCTAACTCATCAGTTTCCGAAAAATCTGATTCGAAATGGAACGAAGGGAAATTTTTCTTGATTTCCGTTTTTGTAGATCTTTTATGGCATAAGTGGATGCCTATCGTTTCGCGCAACTTTTCGACGATGATCGGGTTAGGTGTATGAATACCGTCCCATGTATAATTTAAAGTATGACACGATCGCTTTAACGGTGAAACATAAAACTTGCTTGGTATTGGTGCACCTTTGGCTATTTGATCTTTCCACACCATACCATTCTCTTTGGCTTGACTAATCCCCAATTCAGTTAAATCAGCATCTGGTCCCCAAGTTAATTCTCCATCTGTACCCAAAAACCTCCATTTTCTCATCCATTCCTCAGTTGGATATTTATGGGATGCGATATTATGCCATCCTTCTCCATGACGAGCCAAAAATAATACCTTATAACACTCATTCACAGGCGAACTCTTATTCGATTCATCGATTTGCTTTACGATATGTTCCCATGAATGTAATCTCCCCAAATCTTCTTCGGTATAATTAAAGACTAAATCGTCTGTACTGGGGTCTGTTTGCTTGAAAAACCCAGAGACTGGTGAAAAAGTCCATGCATATGCATCCTTATAACTTGAATCTGGTGTATTTTGTAGTTGCGAAATTCGTTCATAATATAATTCATCTTGGTCAAGATCAGCATGCGAGTCAACACGGTCTCTTGCGCTGGGTATTAATAGCGATCGAGACATTTCGATATCTGGATGTTACTAAGTAAAATTTATAGTATTGGAAATTTTCATCTGTACGTAATCTTGTTTACTCATTCCAGTTATAAGAGGTATATAAATACTCAAGAGAGAGTTTACAGTTTACAATATGAAAACAACAAAATTGCAAGTTACACATTTATCTTCTTTGAGTCTATCGAGGTAACTGGAAGCAAGACGTATGTGCTAGCAATCTGGAACACACTTAATACATCTTTACAAAATTTAGATTTAGCTTCTAATTCGCATCATTCATTAATAAATTATGTCCGAAAATTTCCTGGAAAATACCGAGACATCTAAACCATTGGAGCTGAAAACGTATGGCGAAAAAGTGGACGGTCAAGCTGTTGAGAAAATCTCTGAAAATGCACCTAAAAATGAAGTAACCATCAAACACGAGTTGAGTAATAGCGAGGACATTGAAAATGGTCATGAATCGAAGAGAGTTAAGTTAGAAGAATCTTTGAACAACAAGAATAACATTATCGTCGTTCCACCTACAAAGCCGCAATTGTTCTATAGTCCATTGAAAACCGGATTGGTGTACGATGTTCGGATGAGATATCATGCCAAAATATTTACTTCGTACTTTGAATACATTGATCCACATCCAGAGGATCCTCGTCGTATCTATCGTATTTATAAGAAGTTGGCAGAAGCTGGTTTGATCCAAGACAGTTCATTATCAGGAATTGACGAAATAGGACCTTTAATGGTGAAAATTCCAATCAGAGAGGCGTCTGCTGAAGAGATATTAGAAGTCCACTCAGAAGAGCATTTGAAGTTCATTGAATCAACTGAGACAATGAGCCGTGATCAATTATTAGAAGAAACCGAAAGAGGGGACTCTATTTACGTTAATAACGATTCATACCTCTCGGCTAAACTATCGTGTGGTGGTACTATTGAAGCCTGTAAAGCCGTGATTGAGGGGCGTGTAAAGAACTCAATTGCAATAGTGAGGCCTCCAGGACATCATGCTGAACCTGATACGCCCGGTGGGTTCTGTTTGTTTAGTAATGTTGCTGTTGCAGCAAAAAACATTCTTAAGAAATATCCTGAGTCAGTAAGAAAAATTGTGATTGTCGATTGGGATATCCATCACGGAAATGGTACGCAAAAGGCGTTTTATGATGATCCAAGGGTGTTATATATTTCAATCCATAGATATGAAAATGGGAAGTTTTACCCAGGCACAAAATATGGTAATAGCACACAAACTGGAGAGGGTGCTGGGGAAGGTTATTCATTAAATATACCGTGGAGATCTCCTGGAATGGATGATGGTGATTATTTCTATGCGTTTAATAAAGTTGTGATACCTGTTATCACAGAATTTGATCCTGACTTAGTTATTGTCAGTTCAGGTTTTGATGCTGCAGACGGGGATATAATTGGAGGATGCCATGTTTCTCCAACAGGATACGGCCATATGACCCATTTACTCAAAGGAATAGCAAAAGGTAAACTATGCGTTGTTTTGGAAGGAGGATATAATTTAGACTCTATCAGTAAGAGTGCCTTGGGCGTCGCAAAGGTTTTAGTCGGAGAGCCACCTGAAAATACAATTAGGTCCCAACCTCATATAGAGACTTTGGAAGTTATAGATGAAGTCATAAAGATCCAATCAAAATATTGGAATTGCTTGAAACCAGGAAATCCAAGGAACTCATTAGATGACGTGTACGACTTGCCTAATAATAATTCTGCTTACAAACTAACAAATGTTGCTGATCCTATCAGATCCCATCAAGTTGAGGAATTGTTTAGTAAATATTCATTCATTAATTTACCTATAGTGACAGCAGCAGATAAAACTGAAAATAGCAATTCTTTTTTTACCACAGACTTACCTCCGAACTTAGAGGATTTGATTGTTGCTAGTCCTGACATATATGACTGTTCAACAATAATAATGTCAGTCCATGATCCACCTGAAATATGGGCAAATATAAATCCGATTAATGGTAATATTGAGGGAAGTTCATCTATTGTGCTAGAACATCCTTTGACTCAAATGATTGAAAAAATTAAAAACGAAACTAGTAACAATTCTAATTTCCCTAATGAAAAAATAGGATACATTGATATAAATATTCCTTCTTATTCATTGCCTATACCGTCATTGAACAATGGTAACTCCAAATCAGCATCATCTTACAATCCAACTATCTTTGCTCAAGAGTTACTATTATACGTTTGGGATAACTATTTGGCGTACTTTTCTCAATTACGAAAGTTAGTGTTCGTGGGATTTGGGGACTCGTATCAATCAATAGTTCATTTGTATGCCAAAAGACCGTCGAGCGAAATCAAAAATTTAGTTCAAGGGTCTATCATTTATGTTAATAGATCTGCTCTTAAACCATTGGTTCCTGTCATGGATGAATCAATGGTTGATTGGTACTATCAAAATTCTGTGGTGTTTACTAGTTGCCTCCATTCTTGTTGGAACGGATCCAGTGGGCCAACAGGATCATCTAGGTTGAACGGCACTACAAATAATAACAATGAGGCAAATGGTGCCGATAATAGTAAAAGACCAAGGCGAAAATTTGGAAGAGTTTTAAAAGCCTCTTCTGATGGGTTATGGGAGGTTATTAGTGAAAAGTTTGATGAAGGAATTGATTTCATTTTAGACTCTATTGAAGAATACAGCAGTAGTGGCAGCAGCAACTAAAATTTTTGACTGTATAATATGAATTTTTATAGATTAGTTTTATCTATTTAGGAGTTGTAAAATATGTAGAATAGTATAATACATTTGAAATGTCTTTAAATGAAAATACGTATCACACATAACTGGGGAATCTTTTAGAAAATTCTTTTTCCAAATCATCTACGTCAGGAATAGAAATCGTACTTGCATCACTCAACTTTCTTTCATGTTTATTAATGTCATTTTCAGGCGACTTTAAATAGGCTGGCTTCCGAGGTTTAGGTGGCGGCTTTTTAGAAACAAGTATAGAATTAGAATTATGTGAATCCTTTGCGGATTGTTTATCTCTAGTTTTAACAGAATGGCTATTCAAGTTGTACCTGACTTGAGAGGATGTCAAGCTCGGAGGAACTTTTGGTGGAACTGGACGGGAACCTACCAGAGAGTTGGTTGATTTCCGATTTGGTATATCTAAGAATTTTTCATTTGCTAAGGAACCAGAGGTATTATTATCGTTAATTGCAGCTATATCATCTTGATCGGTAAATTTCCCATACCCGTGTGCTGTTTTTCTGACAAGCAGGTCATCGTTACTATTTTTAATCAACATTTGCATTCTACGTTGAATAGATAATTTTTTAGTTCCTTTTTCTTCTTGTGGTGACTGTGCTCGTGATAAGTTCTCATTTGAGTCACTGGGTTCATCAGAACTTGATTTCTTGTATGAGCTTCCGGTGAATATTTGTTTAATAGATGATATACTAGATCTTTTATTTTGTGATAAATTTTCAGAACTATAGTTACCATGAATTCCATTACTGCTTCCACCTGTACTTATTTTCCTTAATCCATTTCTAATCGACTGCTTTAAACTACCACCTGTGTTCTGCCTCAGCAGCAAACCCTTTTGAATTTCTTCTTCCTTACTCTTCAAAAAGTCCAAGGTGCTCTGCTCTTGTTCTTGTAATTTTTTAGTATATATATCATCATTACTTTCATTTATCTGTTGTTTAATATAGTCCTGCAATGATGTGGTGGAAGACGCTGTTTGTAATGGTGAGGCAGTTCTATATTGCCAGCCCTTGATATCGTCTTCAATATAAGAACTCATAGGTATAGGTTTGTGTTTTGACTTAGAACTATTAGTCGTATAAGTGGGCATATACGTCGACATTGGTCTATGAATTGTTTTCTTTTCGGAAATTTTATTACTTGTCGACGCAGAATGTTGCAACATCTTCGATTTGTCTATACATGCAAATGGGTCTACTGGCTTAGGAGTGTTACTTTTGATGCCAGCTGAAATATTCGAAGGTGAGGGTTGTTTTCTGTCAGGTAATAGAACCTTTTCACCCATATCGTGTGATTTATGATCTGGATTATTTACAATATGAGGATATGCTTTATCATTGGCATAATGCTCTCTTAAAGTGTATGGAATAACGCTTGGGACTTTTGTGATACCTTTCATCAAGCATATTTCTTCCAACAACTGAACTGCATTTGGTCTTCTCCTTGGGTCTTCCCTTAAGCAGCACTTAATAACATTTTTTAATCTTGATGAGAACAGCAGACCTGGATGATTATGTGGAAGTTTCAAAGTATGACTGCAATTGAGAATCAGTTTTTCCATGTCTTGCAATGAAGAATGGTTTGGCAGCTCGAAAGGTGTAGTATAGTAACAAAGTTTATATAAAAAGCATCCCAAAGCCCAAATATCCAGTTTGTCATCAATTGGAAATCCTCTAGACAAATCAATCATCTCTGGAGCTCTATACTGTGGAGTAGTATGCTGCATCAAATCTTCGTGTAATTCCCTGAACTCGTTTGCATTTTTGGGTACGGGAAGGTATCCCACCGCTGATCCAAAGTCACATAACTTATAAACGCCTTTCGAGTCAATTAATACATTCTCTATCTTAATGTCTCGGTGCAATAATGGCGGTTTCAAATGATGGCACATGGCCACCCCAATGGTAATATCATGCATTATAGTCAAAATTTCAGGCTCCGTAAGTTTGTGTGTCAATCTTGTGTTCATGAAATCTATTAATCCATTCTTTGAACAATACTCCATCAATAAAAACACCTCGTATTGTTGTGTCGTTGAATGCCCACCTCCCGGATTGCCAAGTCTCGACGCATGCGAATCAATATAAGATACAATATGGGTGTTTCCTTTCAATCTTTTCATTGCATCAACCTCCTGTCTCAAAAGATTCAATTGTAGCTTATTAGGAACAGCTACTCTCTTCAAACATGCAATATTGGATCCTCTGAATGGGGGATCTATATGACAAGTGTACACATGAGCAAAACCTCCTTCAGATAAGTATTTAATGATTGAAATATCATGAGATCCCACAGTCAATTTTGTTCCTGGTGGATATGTATTCGGTGGGGGTAGTGGCATGATAACTGATGCTATTTAATACACTTTTGTGCCTTTAGCCTTTATTAACAATTGAAATATAATGAACCTCCTCCTATTAGTTATGGGGACCAATTAGGGACACAAAAATGCTCTCGGCTAGTACCCGCGATCAAGATAAAAACCTGGCTCATCGAAAAAATTCACAGCTACTATCATGACTACCAAGAAATATGAAACTATACTTTGAAGCCGAGCAATTCTTGAGTCCATACAAGGGAAAAGGTTCAGGTGGAAGTTTACAAAATCGTATTTTTAATGAGGCAAAGTTGGTTAACTCCCCGAAACATATTTATGCATTGGTTTATTCCACTTTGAAATACAAAGAGCACATACAAACGGTTATCCGTAAATCTAAAATAAAACAAACACTCCAAACCAAGAAATTAAAGATCAGTGATAACTTATTATTCTTAGTTGTACATGACTTGTTATTTTCTTCGAAAGGGAGAATTCAACTGGGGAAACATCCTATTAAAGATGCTATCTTGCAGCATAAAACTAGGCTACAAGCAGAATTCACTAAACTTAAGTTAAAATATAAAGCGAAATCTGCAGATGATTTACCAACTAATGTCTCAACTGATGATGAGACGCCGATCAGATGGTTCCGTATAAACACAATCAAAACAACACCAGAAAAGTTTTTCCAAGACCATCCATTCTTCGCTAACTTAGAGCCAGTAAGTTCAATTGACATCAAAACACCAGGATTTATATACGCTGATGATTATATTCCTAATTTATATGGTATCCATCCTAAGGAGAAATTGACGTCTACTTCGGCGTACCTTGAGGGTGAAGCAATCATTCAAGATAGGGCTTCATGTTTCCCAGCGCATATTCTCAATGATGATCCCTCAGAGAAACATATCGAAATTATCGATTCGTGTGCAGCACCTGGGAACAAGACTACTCATTGTGCGTCTTATTTACCAAGAACTGAAGATTCAGTAGTGTATGCATTTGAGCGAGATTCAAACCGTGTGAAGGTCCTTAAGACTATGTGTGAAAGGGCTACGGGAACCAAAAATAAGAATTTAATTCAGATAACGCACGCTGATTTCACATCTACAAACCCGCAAGACTTTCCAAATGTTACAGGCCTTTTGGTGGACCCTTCGTGTAGTGGTTCAGGCATATTTGGACGTGCTATTGAGGACGCACAGCTGCAAGAACAGGCAAAGGAAGAAATAGATACCGAAAGGCTTAATAGATTGGGCGGATTCCAATTCAAGATTATGAAGCATGCATTGCTGTTCCCAAATGCCAGAAAAGTCGTTTATTCGACATGTTCAATTCATCCTCACGAAAATGAAAGGGTTGTTGTTGATTTATTGATGGACAAAGATATAAAGGAATCTGGATGGCAATTAGCCTTAAGAGATGTTGTGATTTCTGAGTGGCCCAAGAGAGGATGGAAAGAAGAATTTACTGCTATTTGTGGCGGCAATGAGGAAGAATGTGAGGCCCTAGCTGGTGGTTGTGTTAGAGCAACACCAAAGGAAGATGGGGGAATAGGATTCTTTGCGGCATGCTTTGTTAAAGAAGGTATAAATAATAAAAAGTTGCCAACGAATACCAATGATAGCGATCAAGAAGAAACAGAAGAGAAGGACGAAGAATGGACGGGTTTTGATTAATAGATTTGTAATTTTTATTCAAAGCATATATACTGCACATGTACAATATATAGACATCTCATATAAATATCGTACGAATTAGAAACGTCTGACAATATCGTCAATAACTTCTTGAGTGGTTGAAGAACCACCTAAGTCTGGTGTCTTAATCTTATCTTCAACTAAGTTAGCATCAACAGCTGCGTAAATGTTAGCAGCTGGTTCTGGGTAGCCCATGAATTCCAACATTAATGCAGTGGATCTGATAGTAGCAATTGGGTTAGAAATACCTTTACCTTGAATATCTGGAGCAGAACCGTGACATGGTTCACCAATGGCAAAGTTATCACCCACATTAGCAGATGGAACGACACCTAAAGAACCGACTAAAGCGGCTGCACCGTCGCTTAAAATATCACCATACAAGTTTGGAGCAACAACGACGTCGAAAATTTCAGGTTCTCTGAACATACGGTAAACCATAGAATCAACGATTTGTTCCTTGTGAGCAACATCCTTATATTTTTCAGCATTCTCATCGTAAACTTGGCGACAAACTTCACGGAATAAACCATCGGATTGGGATAAGACGTTAGATTTGTGAGTGACAGTGACAGATGGCTTTTCGTGTAAGGATTTTAAGCCTGGGTTTGCCTTTCTAATAGCTTGTCTTTGTAACGCAATATCATAGGCCATCTTAGCGATTCTAGAAGTAGCAGTTTCAGTAATTCTTTTAATCGCTTCAGCAACTCTTGTACCATCTTCTTTGGTATAAGACTTTTCCTCTTTAATGTATAAATCTTCGGTGTTTTCACGAACAATAACCATGTCAACGGATCTACCATTACCATCAACAGATTTAACAGGACGGACATTAGCGTACAAACCCATCTTCTTTCTTAAGGCAACAATTGGGGACGAATAGCCTTGAACCTTAGTTGTAGGAGAAGAAACAGCACCAAATAAGGCACCGTCACATTCCTTTTGTAAAACGTCGACAGTTTCTTGAGGTAATGCTGTACCATTCTTTTGGAAATATTCAAAACCAGCGTCTAAGTTAACGAATTCGAATTGTAAATCGTACTTGGAAGGTAAGTTTTCTAAGACAGCTTGACCAGCTGGCATAACTTCACGACCGATACCATCACCGGCAATTAAACCAATTTTTAAAGTTTTTAAAGTAGCAGACGAAGTAGAAAAAGTACGACGGATAATTGAAGACATTTTGTATAATTTCAAGTAAATGAGTCAAGATCAATGTGGTATTCAGTAGATAACTTCGTTGATTTTTCAGTATCAGAAGTGAGTCACGGCACGTGCAATATGATTTCAACTTCAGTATCGGGATTGTGTGCAACCCGTAAGAAATATACGGCTTGAAGACGATAATATAAGTATTTGATACGAAAACCGTTAAGACTAGTAATTAATTAGTCGAAAAGTATAATATAGTAGCATTAGAAACATTATATACAAATTAATCTGGATATGAAATAACGCAACAAAAGAAGAACTAGGATATCCTCAGTTCCATACCTCTTTCTGGAAAATCTTCATATTCAAATGTAAAAATCGAAACCGCTATAAAGCTAGTATATTAAGGAAATGCAACACAGCAAGAAAAACATTATTTACAACATGAATTTTCATTAGTTTTCAGTGTCTTTGACGACACCGACCTTGGCTGGTCTCAACACTCTGGAGTTTAAGGTGTAACCATTTTGTTGAACGTGGAAAACAGTACCTGGTTCCTTATCTGGTTGGGCAATTTCAAAGGTAGCTTCGTGTTGATTTGGGTCAAATGGTTGACCAATTGGGTCAACCTTTTCAATTCCATGCCTGGCCAAAGTCTTTTCAAAGACATTCCTTGTCATGTCGACTCCATCGTACAAGTTTTTGACCTCAGCATTAGTGCTCAAGGTGTCTTCCTTGACTGCATTTAATGCCAAGTCGAAGTTGTCCACAGACTCTAACAAGTCCTTGGCAAACTTCTGTAAAGCAAAATCTCTTGCCTTTTGCTTTTCAAGTTTGGTAGATTCTTGTAAGTTACGGAAATCTGCTATAGCTCTAGCGTAGTGGTTTTTCATGTCCGCCAATTCTTTATCTTTCTTTGTCAATTTAGCCTTCAATTCTTCAATCTCACTGACTGCAGCCTTGGCTCCTTCAGTTTCTTTGATCGTTTCTGCTATTGTTTCTGCATCTTCAGACTTGGCTTCTTGTGCTTCGGCTTTCTCTTCCTTGCCTTCTTCCTTGGATGCTTCGGTAGAGGCAAAACGGATCATATTCATTCTTGGTGTGATTATGGTTGGTCTCACAACTCTCATAGAGTTGACACCTGAACGAACAGTTGATTGTCTTCTTAATGAACTCAGTAATGCCCTTTGCATCTTCATACAATATATTTTATTAGTAGATTAAGATAACATTCAAGGTCATATTAGCCAAAAATTTTCAAACATCCTCGAGATTGAAATTTCTTAGGTCGTTACGTAATCGGTATCAAAATTGTTATCACCTGACTATATTTACAATTGCAAATTAAATTACTAATGTATTGAAAAGGATAAAAATACTATTAACAATAATAGTGATAGGCCCTAACAATGTATGGTCTATCATCTTAGGAATTACACGGAACTGAAATTGAAAAATCCACCAGTAAAAAACGAAAAATAATTAAAATTAAATTTTCGCTTACCAGGAAGATGGGCCAAACCATTCACCTTCTGCTAATTTTTGTCTTACAGCAGTACCTTGCATATCCAATGTGGATTTAATAACATTGTTGCCCCACCAGTTTGGTGCAGCAGTGTTAGTTAAGGAAATTGTCAAGAAGATGATAACGGAGGACCAAGCCATACCTATATCTAAACCGGCAGATAAGGAATAATTGTACTTGGACCACCAGTGGAACCATCTTCTCTTAATCCAGTAGCCGAAGGTCAATCCGACTGCACAATATGCTGAGTAGTTATAAGGAGTTGCAGGAGGAATTTGACCGGTACCAGAGAAGAAGACGGGCCAATTTAACCATTTAATAGGACTATTAGGCCATTTTTTCAAGATGAGCCAGTTCATAAGTGGCAAAAGTGCGCCAATAATGAAGAAGAACAATAATCCGTAATAGATCTGGCCTTGTGAAAACTGACGTTGAGGGCCAATAACACCCCAGATAATACTAGCGTTGAAAAAGACTTTACCGTTTGGACAAGTGTATTTGTTGGCCTGATCCGCTTCACATAGGTTGGTGATATTACCATAGGCCCATCTTAAGGTGGCAACTTGAACTAAGGAACCCCATAAACTAGCTACGAATTGTGCTATGAATAAAAGACGAGGTGCGATCTTCATATAATGGCCCAACTTCATGTCTTGCACAAATGTAACTGCTTGATTATTAGTGATATACCCATACGTTTTGAAGAACATCATTGCTAATGGTTTACCTGGAACCATATAACCTATAATGAATTCAGTGACAACATTTAAACCAACGCTAATATTAGTCAAGGCGAAAATAATACCCACAGGAAGTAAGAAAAGGACTGCAATCAAAAGAGCAATAATTAATGCGTAGATGGGCATCTCTGTATTCCAGCATCTGATAGTTACTATTGAGATGGCAAAGAAAATGAGGAAAACGATAAGATACCACCACTCCGGTACATCCCTATAATTTTGTTTCATCAATCTCATATGAACATCCGGCTTTTCCTTTAACTTTGTTTGGTTTATAATATCCTTACCGTGAAACAAAGCAGTGTGCATTAATGTTGCAAATATAGCTGCGAAAGATAAACCATATGTCATGGCAAATGTGGTTGATAAGAAAAGAGGAGAGTAGTTTTCATAACTTTGTTTGTCAAATGTCAATGTGTCTTTGTTGATAATTCTTGAGACATTATAAGTGCCTCCATATCTATCGTAGGATCCTGAACTTGAAATTGGTAAATATTTTGCAAACCATGTATTAGTATAGTATAGTGCAGGAACCACTATCCAATAAATGGAAACCATTGAAAGGAGAATTGTTGCAATAGCACTTGCTGGCGGAATTAATGGAGAACCGATATAACCTGAAATCTGATTCCAATCAAAAGTAATAGGGATTAATCCTAGCCCAGTAGAAGCACCGAAAAGTTGATTAACAATTGCGTTCTTTGGAGCAATCCAAGTAGGAAAAGCAAACCAGGATAATGCTTGAAATATGTAATTTGGGAACCAGTACCAAAGAAATGAGCAGATACCAATTATGCTGAAGAAATAGAATCTTGGTATTTTCCAACCGTCAGCTATGTGGTTATCATTGATGTGTAAGTTGGTCAAGAATGTGACTGTGACTAAATTCTGCGGCCAGATCATAGAAGCAGGGTTCACCAAAATTCTACGAGCCATTCCACCTAAAGCAAAGCCAATACATTGCGTAGACCAAATTGCAAGCAAGGCAAACCCCCATCCAAAATCTTGCATGTAAAACTTATTTTGGGTTAACAAAATATCTGTTGCATAAGCAGCACCACCGGCAAAGGATACATTAGCCATGATAACAATAATTGTATGCTCTTTAATATTAAATGGTCCAGGATTTAATGGTACACCAAATATTTTAAAATTAGGCATAACCTTGGCCCATGCCATACCAAACGGCCAAGCAAGAAGTGAAGTAACAAGAGTGGTAAGAATGATCTGGGGGGCATGAAGCGAAAACAACAAGTTTAAGGCAGAACCAATCGTATTGAAAATCATCCCAAGAACCCACATTCTAATTGTATTCTGGGGCATGTCAGGATCGTCAGTACTAGGAACGGATGCTCTGACTTCTGCATATGGTGAATCATCCTCGACAGTGACAGCGGCGTAGTCATCATCATGGACTACTTTTTCAAGGTTGGAAGTTACTGGATCAAACTCTTGAGATTTTGATACCATTAATATTTCTTCTTCGGCCGATTCAATATCTATCACCTTTTTACTGTCAACTTCTACACCGTGATCTTTAGATAATACGTTTTTGGTTTTTTCCATACTGAAAGGAATACTTTTATGTTTTAACTAACTAAAAAGTTGGATGAGACAGAAGATACGATATTTATAGAAGTTGGCCGACACTCATGAAGAATATTTGATAAGAATTTAATCATTTAACGTGATTAGTTTGATTTCGTTATCTTGAATTTATGGCCGTGAGTTGCAATGGCCCAAATGCATATCAAATTGAGAGTCCGTTTCATGCAGTTGTTTTTGGTACGGCCATAAAATAATACAAACTAAACCTTCTCTTTCAAATTTCAGCTGATCCTATCTTATTTTGTAATCCTCCGCTTATGCAGAAGCAAGCTTTCCTTAATATAATTGGTCTACACTATTCGTACACCTCCTGGAAACACTTGACAGCAGGCAATATCAGAAAGATATTTCTATTCTCGGCCATAATGTGTGATTGTTATCGGCCCGGATAAAAAATTCAACTTGTCTTTATTCACTCTTAGATATACGGCATCAATGCAAATGTTCGTTTGGTCTTGCATTTGATTATCCTAGAATACGAATTTTTTAGTGCTTTAATATCTGTCCTGACATATGGCCCCTCATTTAATTCAATGAAGAAATGATAAGGCATACGATGACGTCCGATAAAGGCCGTCCAATGCTAGATTAGTTTAGGATTATATGATATTTAAATCTCTTCAAGATTGCTTTTTTTAAACGAGGTATAGAGTGCACCATTATTATGTAACTTATGAAGAGCAATGAATAGGATTTCGATATTCTGATCAGCACAACTGCTGTACTCCAATTGAAAATTTGAAATTGAATTATGCATGAATGCACATCGGGCATATTATTAAATAGCGGGAAAATGAAAAACTTTGTCGTTGAAAATGCAGTATACATTTTTCAAGCAAGTGTATAAATCTTTGGGCCGCTTTATTCACTAAGCTATTCCAGTTGTTCTCCAGGATATGAATATTAGGACACGGATTCTTGAAAATGCAGATTCAATAATAGAATTATTATCTCTTTAAAATATTCTTTCCGCCGTTAAGTCGTTAAAACAATAGGCTTATTTACTAGATAATATATGCAACTATATGTCGATTACGATGCAGTCTGTTGTGGTGGTTGTTGTCCAGTATACGACTCGAAGTTACATATAGCTCATGCCTACTATAAATAGCAGCAATCATCGATCGTGAAAAATGACATTTGAAACCCTGTGACTTGCTAACTTGACTCGAATAATGCTTATTATTTTGGAACTCATCTTATGCATTACATACATTAAATGCATTCAAGTAATGGATTTTCCATGTGACTATAACTCGCTCTACCCAAAATAGTAGAAACACACTAGTAATATTCTCTCTTAAGCGTGGCGGTCCTTCCTACAATTTGTTACAAGTATTGCTTTTTGTTGACATGCCCTCGTTGGAAGCTCATTTGACTCTATACAAAGTCGCATGATGCAATTCTCATGAACAGATACAATTTTTATTTCCAGAAGGGTGAATTTTAAATTTTTGAACCATGTAATACTCCTAGAAAATTAATAGGCTTGCACTCATTACACCCATTTGAATTTTGCTTAACCTGATGATATACCTTTGTAGCAACTCTAACTTTTGTTGAAGAAGGTTTTTGTGGATATCGGTTATGAGCGTCGATGCGAAATCAACTACTCATCTCTGAAAAATTATAGATGATCTTTGAACTTCCAACATATCAATCCAATATAGAATAGACATCATTCAGTATGAGACAAAAGAGGGCTAAGGCTTACAAAAAACAGATGAATGTATATTTACATACATTCAAATTTAGAGAGCCTTTTCAAACTATCGTTGATGATGAGATAATTTTGAATTGTCAAAAAGCATCATTTGATATTGCCAAAGGGTTGAATCGTACTATCCAAGGGGAAACAAAACCAATGATAACACAATGCTCGATTGAAGCATTATATAAGATAAATAACCAAGATGCAATTAATATTGCTAAGCTGTTTGAAAGAAGACGTTGTAACCATCCACCTTCGAATCCCATCCCATCATCTGAATGTATCAAGTCCATTGTCGATATTAATGGTGAGAATAAGCATAGATATTTGGTAGCAACGCAAGACAAGCTGTTGAGAAATAAATTAAGTAAAGTCCCTGGTGTTCCGTTAATGTATATGAATCGATCTGTGATGGTCATGGAACCGATGTCTGAAGCTACTGCTTCGTACTCGAATTCATTCGAACATAACAAACTTACAGGAGGTTTGAATGACATAAGAGTTGGAAAGATCAATAAGCAAGAGAACTTTAAAAATGAAGAAACTGAGAATGTTACGAAGAAACGAAAAGGTCCAAAAGAACCAAATCCACTTAGTGTGAAAAAAAAGAAAACTACAAAAGCCGACAATAAACCTATCCAAGACACCAAAGACACATCTCAACTAAAGCCAAAAAGAAGAAGAAAACATAAAAATACTTCGCTTGCAGATTCAGAAAAACCTAATACCAAGCTTGCAAATCTATCAGAACCTACAGTTTCGCAAGAATAGAATAATATATATTAAACTCCTGTATCATAAATCTTCAAGGAAATATAACTATGCATATAAGTATAAATAGAACTCAAATACAAAATATGTTATACATCCCTGGATTCTTCAGGTTCCGGTTCACTTAATAAATGAAATTGATTATTTTGACCATTTACTGACGTATCCGATATTACTGTGCTATCAGTCTTTGGGGCATGAGAATTTATTTCATCAATCTTTAAAATATAGTTACCTGTATTATCAAGAAAACATAATTTACAATCAAAGGCTAGTGACTTTTCTCTCAAAACTTTGCGGAATGATTTCATTAGCAAATATAAATCATTCTCCCCTTCAATATCTATAGTCTGGAATTTGCTTTTGGAATAAAATACGTAAGTGGACTCTTTCATCCATTGTAAGGTAGGATCCTCTATACCAAAGGACTTTATTACACTTTCTAGTTCTCTATCTAATTCATCTTTCACAATACCAAAAAAGACATCTTGAATTATCAAAGCATTAAATAAAGCATCATCTATATCTTTTTGCTTTAATCGATCAGCCTTTGATGCCTCTAATAAAATCTCCTGTTTATGCAAAATTGCCTCACTAATAGTTAACTCTGATGATTCCGTCGATTCAGTTACGACAACAAATATTGAATGGCCTGATACTGAATCTTGCTGCTCTGTATACAATTTATAATTAGAAGCCAACTCTTCTATAAATGCCCTTTGGGGTCTTGGCATAGGAGGAAACTGGTATAGTCTTTTACTAAAAGTTGACATATCCTTGCCTTCCAATTTATTATTTTGAACATTTACAATAAAGTTTCGTAATATACCTTCAATTCGAGAGCACCAAGTAGTTTGTCTTTCATATACATTCATCAAATTTTCCAGGTAAGGAATATCCGACAAGAGAGATGATTCGTCACCTGATAAATCCAATGCTTTTCTCAATTCAATATCCTTCTTGTTTCTTTCACATTCTTCGCTACATTCTAAAATGGTGCCTATCTTTGTACTTTCCTCCAAAGAACTTCCGCATGGAAGTGTTCTCGAAATATGTCCGCAAGCACACGATACTCTTACTGGATTAGAACAGACAGTTGCGTCACATTTCGGCGATTTTCCAGCCTTATTCTGATGGCATTTTAAGTGACAATAATGCGGACAAGTATTTCGTCTTTTTTTACAAGCTGACTGACATAATGTTGATGAAGTATGCGTATTTCTTTTAGTACAATCACTAGAGCATACTCGCATACATGGATGACCACAGAGTTTTGGAATTTTGCAAACTGTACCACAAGATACATTTTTTTGAGAGCATAAAATGTTTGGAATATCACTTCTCAAACCGCATTCACATTCCTTTGCTACTAACTTAGTGCATTTGGGGCAGTCGACAGTATCATTATGACAGTTATGTGGTTCTTGTCTATGGCCACATACCTTTTCTCGATCACATTGATAATGACAATCAATTTTGGTGCCGCAGCGTACAGGGGCCGGAACTATAGTTTTACCACAGTGACAGACTAAATCTTCATTTGATGACTCTAAGCATATTCCACAGGATCCACTATGACATAAAGCTTCGCAGTAATGTTCGCCACACAGTTTCAACCTATTGCAAGTACGAGTGCAAATATGTATTGGCTCCATAGTCATTAATTCTTCATCATTATTGAAATTTGAGCGTATTCTGTTTCTAATGGCTTTCTTTTTAACCCTTTCTCGTCTAAGAGCAATT
This sequence comes from Debaryomyces prosopidis, assembly GCA_030578795.1. Taxonomy (NCBI): domain Eukaryota; kingdom Fungi; phylum Ascomycota; class Pichiomycetes; order Serinales; family Debaryomycetaceae; genus Debaryomyces; species Debaryomyces prosopidis. The sequence goes on along the minus strand of JAKTZG010000017.1, from coordinate 172,385 downwards.
TGTTCATAAGGACAACAAACTTCCTTATGAGCATGCTTTCTGCAATTTAACAAAACTGGGCATTTATGATTGCACTTTGGTTTATAACCTTGTTGAAGAAATGCACATGGAACTAAATAAGAATAGTTCTCACATGAACACTTCTCTTCTATAATGTTGTAACAGATACAGGGGCCAGAATGGCATTTTGATAAGCACTTGCACCCACATGTAAGAGTCTTTCCACATACTGAATCACATTCTGGAACTGGGTCGGTACATTTCGTTCGTCTGGAAGAATCAACGACTGTTTTCCCACAATAACAGGTATTTATCTTAGAAGGCGAGAAATTACATACCTTCGTAGTTTTAGGCAAAGGTTGGCAACTAATTTCCTCGAAATGAACACCACATTCGTAGTAAATGGTCGTCAAACTAGCACAATTACTTTCACCAATCCAATCCTGGTCGCTAGATATACTAGAACATTTTTTTGGTACACGTTCATGACATTTTATATTTATTTGTTCTTTTCCACAGTAGCATTTTGCTTTAACAACTTCTTGGCATTGTCCACAGAACCCCAGATGGCAGCCGCTAATTGCACATTTATGACCTAGATTACAAACTACTGTATCACAAGGCGTATCGCATCTCCAACTATGTTCATAAGGGGTAATTAAACACGGCAATTGTCTTTCAAACTTACCACACTTACATTTCATAACAGGACCTATTGCTCCACAAACTGGATGTTTGCCTGGATGGCAAACTGAGCTACAGTTGTGAATGCAGTTAGGATATGGTTCATTACATGGGTTACCACAACTGAACGGATTCAAAGGATTTGGTGATGGGTTATTAGTCTTACCACACCAACAGGAAAACTTCTTGGGTATCTTTTTCGTCTCGACGTTACATGAAGGGCATTTCCAAGTCTTTTTCGTTTGATCCTTTGAAGACCCTCTGATCGCCCAATCTCTAATACAATCTAAATCGTATACTCGATAACAATTATCACAGGACCAGACTTTTGAAAATGGATCTATTTCAGATATGCAAACTAAACATGTGTAAGTTCCTTCTTGAATTTCACGCATAATAGTTGACGATAACGACTCATCATTTTCTTCTATTTCATATTCATCGGATGACGACGTATAATCGACATCTTCTGTATCTTCTTCCAATGATACCAACCCATCATCTGAGTCATATTGCTGGGATTGATCATTTTGCAGACTGATCTCATTGGATACTGAATCAACTATATTCCTTTCTTCGTCAAATTCTGGTGTTTGTCGACCAGCAAAAAGCTCCGGAGATCTTACTTTTTCTTCCATATCACAAAAGTATTCAATATTTACAATTATCTTATGGTATCATTAAATCAAATAAGATGTGAAAAAAGATGTATATAACGAAAGACTTTGGTTACACAAAACAAAAAAATCAAATACACATCGATATCTAATATAACTAAGACTTGAAAATTCATTAAATGCACTATACGTAAATTATAAGATTGACGCGATCATCTAATACACAGCAATTAGAAGAGAAATGTGACAAATATAAACAAATCGAAAAAATATAAATTGCAATAATTATTATAACATTTTTATTAGAATTACATCTGGATGCCCGTTACAATGGAATAAAAAAATTGTATTGAACTCATTCAGGTAAATATACCGATAAAAATTTAACCAATTTTTACACTTCTTCTCTTAAAAAAGTCCATGACTTTTCTTGCAGCACTAGCCTCTTTTCCATTATTATTAGATATATGAGCGGTTCCGGTGTTATTCGATTTTTTTGAAGCAGATGATTTGCTGGATGAATTAGATATGTTCCGCTTTTGATCGTGGATCTGAGGTGGAACGTTTTGATCCATTGATGGTTCCAATACCCTCTTACCTCCATGAGAACTATTACTTGCAGGAGCTTGCTGCAAAACGACATTTGAAGATGACGAGCCGTTATAATTACTATAGAATGATAGCAAACTGAATCTATTACGCTTCTTATTGTCTTTAGCCTCTTTTGTAGATTTAGATATTTCTTTTGAGCTCTCCCTTTTACTATTAGTAGATTTCCTGTCAGAATTTTCCTTCTCTTGTTCATCAGTTAAATTTTTATGGGTATTATCTAATTGCTCATCTAAAGGTACTACTACTTCATGACTTGCTGTCTGAGGAACTGTTTCAGAAGGTGTCGCCTGTGCTTCAAGCAATGGTTCTTTTAGCTCTATTGGGGTATTTTCCTGATGGTTAGTTTGGTCTTCTGTGATTGAAACATTTGCTTTCTCAGAATGAATTTCAGAAATGGCTTCCTTTTCCAAGGGGGTATATGCAGTGTTATTTTCATCAATTTGCTTGTCAACATTTTCAATAGTATGTTTCACTTCTGATCCCTCGAATTTTACGAGTTCATCTGCTACAGACTGACCTTTTACTTGAGACTCCTCAATGATATTTGATTGGATAATTGGTGATTCCGTATGTCCATCAAACATAGGTGCTTGATTAATTTGAGGTGTAATATTCGTGTCGGAAATATTGTCTGTGAAAGCTGGCCTACTAGTTTTCAGAGGACTATGCAGCTCTGTTAGTTCTAATGCATCCATTTTATCTTCCAAATAACTTAAAACAGAATTTCGTTTATTCTCCTGGCTATTTGCATTAATTTCGCTCGTCAATACGCCATTAACGTGGACATGGGTAACAACAGAATTTCTTCTGGAATTTATTGATGTATTGGACCTGATGGTAGGACTCGAATTATTAGTTTCAGGAAATATTGGACTCGATGCTTCGGAATTAGGTGATGCTTTGGTTGGCGAAGTGGATAATAACTGGGGTATTGGTAAAAGAGGTGTTGGGATTTTAATGTAATCCTGCAAAGATGAACCATTATTACTCATTAATGATGCCGTCATTGATGATGGATGATATGATGTTGGTCTTGGTTTCTTATTAGCATGAGGTAATTTTGCCGATTCCCTGGATGAACTGTTAGGTTTCAAATTAGTAATGTTGGTACTAGATGCGGTATTATTGTGCGATACATTAGACTCATTATCCATTACTGGAGGTGTATCGGGCCTTGATTTAGAAGGACTTTCAACAATTGTAGAGATAGCAGAACCGGTATAAGTTGTTGATCTTGGTAAATGTGGGCTTGGTAAATGGTTGTTTGGTTTACTCGAGGAAGATAATGAAACCATAGATGAGGTTGTTGAATCCAACGAAATCATCGAATTTCTTTTACTGTCGTTTTCAGTCACCATTGCTTTTAATGCATTACTTGCAGAAGAATATGGATTGGATATAGAAGTAGACTTAGCATGACCGCGTTGGTAATTGCTAGAACTGTAATTATGACCGTTAGGTAATTGTTTCGTTGGAGATGGAGTTCTTGATCTGTCAGAAGTAGGCTCGTTTGGTTTTGATAATGCCACTGCATTAGTTAATGAGGATGATGTAGTTGGAGCAGAAGGGTTCGAGTATATCTGATTTACAACATTTGTAGAAGAGTATGATCTGCCCGCAGGCATCATCAATGAAGAACTGTTTGTCTTTTCGTTGATCATAGAGAATCTCTTATTAGTATTAGAGCTGATAAGATTTGTATAGCTGTTACTAGCAGCTGTAGCTGACTTTGAACCGGTGGTCTTGTTACCTTTATGAACTTTGTCCCATTCCGCTTGGGTAACTGATAACAAATTGGCATATGGGGTAAGCCATGGATGGTTTTTGATATTCTTAATAGTAATTCTTTTCTTTGGATCTGGAACAATTATTTTTCTGAGCAAATCTCTTGCTAAAGGTGAAATATATTCTGGAAATGTTAAAGGTGTTTTGCAGATGTAGTGGTATAATCTGACAATGTCTGAACCATCTTCATTTTCTGGATCGTCATCAAATGGCAAATATCCTGCCAACATGGCATATAAAATAACCCCCAAAGACCAGGTATCAACCTTTCTTCCTTCGTACGGAGCTTGTGTCAACACCAATTCAGGAGCAGCATAGCATGGGGACCCGCACGAGGTTTTCATCAAGTCATTTTTGTCCTTATTGTACGAGTTGACAAATCCAAAGTCCGAAATAATAACGTTCTTGTGTTTGTCTAGAAGCAAATTTTCTAACTTTAAATCTCGGTGTATCAAGCCTTTCGAATGCATGTAATCAACACCACTAACCAACTGAGCAAAAAGCTTTTTCGCGACATTTTCTTTCAAATACTTGTGTTGTAAAATGTAATCGAAGAGTTCACCCCCCGACGCATACTCTAATACTATTCCAATATACTTTCCACTCTTCATGACTTCAACAAGATTAACAATATTAGGGTGATTTAACATCTTCAACGAGTTAATTTCACGATGAATCTTAATCTCGCTTTCTGAGTCCTTCATGATAGTATCCCGCTTAATCAATTTGATAGCTACTTGACTAGGATGTTTTCCGTCTTTGCGCCAGCCGAGCTTTACCTTCCCAAATTCCCCTTCTCCTAAAGTCGACCCCAAAATGTACAGACCAAATCTCACCTCTCTGTGTATTCTCTTGACTACATTGGGGTTATTGATTGCCTTGTGGTTGTTGGTGGATTCTTCCACGTTTGTCACTACTTGTGACGACATTTATTTGTTTATTATTATGATAAGTCTTTTTTTCAGTCTAGCGCTATAAAGTGTAGTCCTCTAGTTTAATACTTAGCGTTCTGGGTATCTTGTACTGTCACCGTGTGTTCTGTGTCTACCCGCTGCCGCTGTGAAGTTTGTTGTGCCAAAAATAAATAAATCGTACCCGTATAGTTGAAAAATCCAACCGCTATTTCTTAAGACCAAATTATTAGCTACGTATCAACAATAATTTGAATTGTTACTATAGTAGCACTAACGATTTCTGTGGACAACTGTTGTTTGTTCTGTAGAAAACTATCAAAAAGACCCCCAAATGATATGTATTTCTAAACCAGAACATTAATTTTGACTGCACCTGACAATGTGTTTTGATTTTGCAAAATGGTTTTGTTTACAATATGGTAAGTGAACTACCTTCATATTTAGATTCGCTTTGTCGACCAACCGTATTGGGTTCAAGTGTAAACAACTACCAGCGAGTAACAATGCGATCGAACAATCGCACTGACTACAAGCGACGAACAGGGGTAAAAGTTCCAGTTCAATATGACGACGAAGAGGTCAACTATTGTATTGGACGCGAAATTATTTGAGGTGTTTTTCCATACGGATATCGTGTTGTATTACATGGTGATAGATAACAGATCAATGTGTCCAAAAAAGCATTTGGTCCAAGCTGCGACCAAATGAGGGGAATGCCAGATTGACTTTAAACTTCTCCGTAAGTCTAAGCATTACATTCGGTCCTCGGTAACTTGCTTATAATAATTATCTTTCATTTTTCTGACATTTTCATATTTCTGATTTTTAATTATAGGTATGGTGCTTGCGCGCCAAAATTGATTATTAAATATTTTAATGCCTTTAGATAAGCTAGTTATAGCTAGCACACTGGGCATTCTAAGTATTAAAGAAATATATAATAATTATAATGATAAGATAATAGATAACGGTACTACTAAGTCTTCTATGGTGCAAGAATCTAAAACAATTATACGAGGCTGTTCTGCAATTCGGATAAGATACGACTTTTGCAACGAAATTAGCTTTGCTAAGTGGTCAAGTTTTTAGCAGTATCAATGAATAATGGCTACGCGAGTGGCAGTAGAAAAGTGATGTAGACAAGTTGCTATTGCTGAGGAAAGTGTAGTCACAATATTGCACATCGTTGGCACTTACAGAGTGGTGAGAACCGAGAGAAAATAGGAAGTACTTTTTTTGTAATAATTTCACTAACCGATTCCCGGATTACCGCAGGTGCTTTAAAAGTGCTATTAGGTTTCAGACAGACTTATCGCGGTGCATTAAACGGGGCCAATATATAAGTCTATGTGATTCGGTGTTCATTAAACTTAAGCGCCTCATGAGCTATAACCGATGGAGAATTAGCGTAGCGGCTAGCGAAAGCAATAAACACTTGGAAGGAAGTACAAATTACTAACAAGAAATATACCATAAATTACTGTAAGTCAAATATGTTAGGAAATTCATTCATAATGCTTGAGTTCAAAAACAAAATATCATAAGCCGTACTTATAATCTTCCAAATTATGCGAGAACAATTAAAATATATGAATTGTGAAATGGCTTTCCTTGGGAGCCTAATAGAAGTCGATTAGTTCGAACTGACTTAGTTATTTCACATATTTCGAACTATAAGTAAACCTTTCTCGATAGTTGTCGCAATATTAATCGTGCGTATAATCAATTGTTGTAAAAATTAGTGAAGCAATGTATCGAGCGGGGAAACACAAAATCTACAACTTCATTAGTTGGAAGTACTGAATTACTGGCAAATTCATAATGTACGGAAGTAGAAACAAAAGGAGGCGGCTTAAGTACATTCGTCCTTGTGATGGATGCTCGCGGCGAAAAGTTCGATGCGAACAAGAAAGACCATGTTATAGGTGTCAAAGTCAGGGCATACCTTGTACAGACAAACGGGTTAGAAAGAAACCAGGCCCTAAGATAAAGTTTGAGAATACGGAAACCGGAAATAGTGAATATAAAGTCAATGTATCTGATAAACTCGATTTCAGGGTTACAAATATTGGATTTGATGAACTTTTCCCGTTTTTGCAGATGTATCAGTCTTGGTTTTATGGTGTATGGCCAGTTTTATCTGTAGACACTTTGATCGCAAATATATTGGCAAGTTTGGAAAGAAATGAGCCAGATGATGAGTATGTTTCATATGCTTTAGGCTGCTCTGTATGTGCAGCTATTTCTCGAAGAATCGGCTTTTTGACGTCTGATAAACCAATCAGAATTCCTGACAGCCACCAACCTAGTTATTTTGCTGCAGAAGCATTAAGAATAAGATACTTAAAGAATCATAGAGATAAACCTTGTGAGGATACATTATTGACGAGCTTCTTTCTCTATTGCTACTATGGTATGTCTGATGAAGGAATGGCTCTGGCGATGTTACACCTACGTGAAGCCATTTCTATAGTCCAAATATTGCGCTTGAATGACATAAACACATATATGGATATGGAGGGGCATAAATTGCATAGAATGCGTAAGATATATTACATGCTTCTCATCACTGAACGATACGTATGTATTGAAGACAAACTTCCTATTATCTTAGATCCGGTTATTCCTTATCCGACTTTAGAAGACGAAGAATACCCTACTTTGCTTGAAGGATTTATTGAATTGGTAAAGGTATTTTCCAGTCCAAACAAAAGCTTTTTTGATAATGTAGCTGCCGATCTACATAATTCTTCTTGTATGGGGATACTTGAGCAATTATTACTACAAGGTTCTGAAACTACCTTTTCTACTCATCTGATTATCAAAATCCAAGATTGTTTACTGAAAATTAATATTAAAAATCATATGTCTGAAATTCAACAAGTTAATATTTTGCTTTCCCAGAATTGGATGAAGTCTTTAGCCTGGCGTATATCCAAGAAGCAGAATTTAATAACTGATGGTATGACGTATGAAAACTGTCTATCTCCCCATTTTCCTATAACGATAGCCAAGGACTTTTTAAGTGCTTCACAACATTTACCGTCATTTGCTTTTGAATCAAATGGAAGAGGTGTTAGATTAAAACTTCTTGAGATTGCTGCTTCTTTGGCAGAATCTTATCATGCATTTCATCCATACGATAACTCTTGTGATAAACTCATTGCATCTCTGGCCCTTGAGACGATTTTTGAGTTAATTAGAAATCTTAAGAGCAGCATCTTGCTTCCGATAAACCTCTATCAGAAAATAGAGCCGATTATAAGTTCAAGGTCATTAGCTGCAAGTGAGATATTAGTCAATTTATCCACAGAGAATTCAAGTGAATTGAATGACAAAATAATTTTGAGTAATGGGCTCTTCTCGAATGGCATTCCTGATACTAAAATTGAAGAGTTATCAGATAAAAACTCGAAATCAAAATCAAGCTCAAAACCGCGAGCATCATCACTGTCGGATATAAATAAGCTTAGTTTATCATCAGATGAAGTGAGTTACTATACCAATAATGACATTACATGACTACACTTTATTTAATGCTTATTTTTTTTTCCAATTTTAATTTATATTTAATCAGAATGCAAAAGGCTCATTTTTATTTCATGCTCGATTACTTAACTAGACACAACTGTAAGAATATTAAGTAATTCGTAGAAGCAAGTTTTTCTGGATTATATCCTAGCACACATATTCTAAAAATTAAATGAATTCAAAATTAAAAATATACATAAAAATGATTATAATTTATTACGAATACCTTACAAAATACTCATCTCGAAGTTTATTTTAAACCAGTCCAGTTTTCCCCCGATCAATCAAATCTTTAATTTTATCATCACCCATTTTCTTATGAAGTTCGTCAGCATTGAATAAACCTGGTACAGTACTTATGAAATTTCTTGCTCTAGTTCGTTCCTCATAAAGAGCATCTAACTCGGCATAAGTTCTACCTTTAGTTTCAGGCAATTCAAAATAGCTCCAAATTATTGCAAGAAAAGCAAAGCCTCCCCAAAGGAACGCACTCTTAGCTTGCCAATTCCATTCTTCAGGATTTAGCATATAAGGTGTTATAATTGCGATAACGATTCCGGCAATACTGTAAGTACAACGGGCAATAATAACAGTTTTACTTTTAAGTCTAACGGACGGAATTTCAGTAACAAGACAATATACCATGGGTCCAAGTGATAAATCATAGACTAACGTAAATACAAGCAATAAAGCACCAATCGCCCAAGATATGTTATCAGATGAAGAACATCCAAGACCACCAACTGTCATTAGTATACAGAACATTCCACACAAGCCACAGAAATAAAGTGTAAAATGGCCTAACTTTTTCTCTAAAAACCATGAACCAAGAGTCCCAACAATTCCCAATACATACTGTATCATTGAAAAGGTAAACGACATATCAGTACTAAGACCTGCCTGGGTAAAGAAGTATGTCGAATACTTTCTTAGGGATGTTCCGGTAAGGTTTTGTGATAACCATACTAAAGCTGTAGTCCTTGTTCTACGCAACGAATTGCCCTTGAAACATTCAAAATAGGAAACATCTTTAGATGATTCCAATTCCTCTTGCTGAATTGTTAATTGCATTTTATCCAAACTCATAGATATCATATTATTTTTGATTTCTGGTCCATGATTATCACTGAGAAGTCTCAGAAGAGATCTTTTAGCTTCCTCTATTCTTCCAGTTTTAACTAACCACCAAGGAGACTCAGGCGCTAGATAAATTCCGATTATAATTGGGACAGGCCATATCCATTGAATAGCAAAAGGAATTTTGTATGCCCATTTTGAACTATCACTTGAAAAGCCTCGAAGAACGCCAGAACTAATTAACTGGCCAAATAACCAGCATAAATTGACATATGTAGTCAAATAAACACGCAAAACCATTGGACAGACCTCAGATGCGTATGATACTGGCAAGGTTTGGAAAACTCCCCATGGAAGACCTAATAATAGTTGACCCACCAATAACATTTCAACAGATTTGGCAAAGAAAACTATGAAGATAAAACCAACGGTAAGAATTAATGCACCAATTAAAGTCTTTCTATAACCTATCTTATCGTTGATAATACCCGCTACAAACAACCCAAAGACTTCCCCAACATATACACACATCGACAAAGATGTCTGCCATTTTGCTGGAATTTCATATTCACCCGAGTCTTCATAATATTCACCATACTTTTTTGCAAACGCAGGTTGCGCATAAAATGAACTTAATAAATTAGTATCGTAACCTTCCATTATAAGAACTGAAGATAATATTACCGACCACATCGCAGCCTTTGGGAATGCTTTGATTCCCTCTTTGAGTGACATCAGTTTCTCCTTGTGGTCTTCAGCTCTGGCATTTTCAGAAACATCAAGAAATTTTGAAATATAATCTTCCATTTCATTAATAGATTCATCACTTTTCATTTTCTGTACTTTTTCCTTAACTTGTATTCTTTCACACAGCTTTTGGACGTCCTCGACAAACTCTGTAGACATTTCTGAGAATTCAAATAACTATACTAAAATATTTATCTTTAAAGGTGCTTGTATAAGAGAATTTATATATCCATTCAGTAAAAGCTTTTCCCACATATCCCCATAAGTTTCCGTAAAAGGCTGAAGATCGAATAATATTATTTATTCTACAAGTACCATTTGTCGTGATCCCCAGTCCGTTTAGCTTCTCGCAATTATTTCGTAATGACTTCCAATAGTTTATGAAGAGTTGTCTGTGTATTTTTCTTCTAAAATGCAATGATGCCGCAATAATTCGGAAGAACTTCGCAACAATTTTCTTTTTCATAATCTCATTCCATACCCCACACTTTCCTTAAACGATTAATCTATTGCAGCCAGTAGTGAAAGGGAATTCGCAAGAACTTCGCAATAACGTCGCAATAACGTCGCAATAACTATACATTAACTACGCAATCACTACATTGAGCTTCATTGGTTGGTTTTAAGCTAACGCTAACGGAACAGAAATGTTGAATCAATGTGGTCGGTTTTTCCGTAGAATAATATACGAAAGTATAAATAAGGGTCCAAGCACCTTTGATTATTTATTTCATTAAACGAGATTATTATTTATATTACAGAATAATATGACTATTACTTATCAATGGTGGAAAGATGCAAGCGTCTATCAAATCTGGCCAGCTTCATATAAAGATTCAAATGGAGATGGTGTTGGTGATATTCCCGGTATCATCTCCAAGTTAGACTATATTCGTGATTTGGGAATTGATGTAATTTGGCTTTCACCGATGTTTGATTCTCCACAAGATGATATGGGTTATGATGTATCGGATTATGAATCTGTATATCCCAAATATGGCACTATGGAAGATATGCAGAAATTGATAGACGAAACTCATAGAAGGGGAATGAAATTGGTTTTAGATTTAGTTGCAAACCATACTTCTGCAGAACATAAGTGGTTTAAAGAATCTAGATCCTCTAAGGATAATGATAAAAGAGATTGGTATATATGGAGGAAGCCAAAATATGATGCGGATGGTAATAGGCAACCTCCCAACAACTGGTTATCTCGTTTTTCTGGAAGTGCATGGGCATATGATGAATTGACTGATGAATATTTTTTGCATATTTACACAGAAACTATGCCAGATATTAATTGGGAAAATCCAAAAGCTAGACAAGCTATTTATGACTCTGCGCTTAGAAGCTGGTTTGATAGAGGAATAGATGGCTTTCGTATTGATGTAGCTGGGAAATGGTCAAAAGTTCAATCGTTCCCTGACGCTCCAATTGTGTTTCCAGGATCTAAATGGCAACCAGCGGACATGTATTTTCAGCATGGCCCCAGAATCCATGAATTTCATAAGGAAATGGTCGAACAAGTAATATCGAAGTACGATGCTATGACGGTTGGTGAAGTGGGGCATTCTAGTAAAGAAGAGGCTTTAAAATATGTTAGTGCTGCGGAGAAGGAAATGAATATGATATTCTTGTTCCATTTGGTTAACCTTGGTTCTGTCAATAAGGACAGATATAGATATAGTGGGTTTGATTTGATTGATATGAAGAAGGCCACTATTGACCAGGACGACTATTTCAAGGATACTGATGGATGGTCTACCATATTCATGGAAAACCATGACAGACCAAGGTCAGTTACAAGATTTGGAAATGACACCTCGCCTAAACTTCGAATCAGATCCGGAAAATTGTTAGCTATGTTTCAGATCACTTTAACGGGCACATTGTTTTTGTATCAAGGTCAAGAAATTGGGATGACGAATATCCCTCGCTCTTGGCCAATTGAAGAATATTTAGATGTCGAGGCCGCAAATTATTTTAGGGCCTACCAAACAGAACACGATTGCGATTCAGATGCGTTAGAAAGACTAATGGATGTTATCAATCTTATTGCGAGAGATAATGCGAGAACTCCTGTTCAGTGGGATTCTACAAAAAATGGTGGATTTACTACAGGCAACCCATGGATGAGGGTAAATGATAATTACAAAGAAATCAATGTAGAATCCCAAATTGAAGATCCTTCATCTGTATTGTCTTTTTGGAAAAAGTCACTAAGACTAAGAAAAGAATTTAAAGACATATTTATCTATGGATCCTTGAAAGTCCTTGATTATGAAAATAAACAAATTTTCACATATTTGAAGGAAGCCGCTGGTAAAACTGCGTACGTAGTGTTGAATTTCAGTTCTGAAACAGCAAAATTTGAACAGTTAATAAAGGGAAATTTCACATTGATTTTCTCAAACACCGAACGCACAGACAACAGCTTACTTCCATATGAAGGAAGAATTTATATTGTTCAATAAACCATATAAAACTTTTTACTACATTCATTATTAGCGACTTATATACATCTTAATAAAAAATAATTCATAAGTTCCAGAATTAAATCATTACAATTACTTCAGCAAGAACTTTACTTGTGACTAGTTAGTTCGTTTAGGTAAGGAAAGATAGAGAACAACGTTCCTTAAATAGCATACATAATAGTTGATCAATACACGATTATTTTACCTCGCGCCGTTTTTTTGTTTATTTAGACTTAACGCGCTATACTGATCTTACTAACACAGACTTATCTATCTGGATAGCAAATCATATACGTGATTCATATATATATATGATGACACAGACTGAAGAAATACAACCCCAAGACCATGAAGTGCCTATTGTTGACGAAGAAGACGGTCTTACTGGACCTTTATTGATTGAACAACTTGAAGGCAACGGGATCACGGCGGGCGACATCAGAAAATTGAAGGCCGAAGGATATCATACGATCGAAAGCATCGCGTACACACCCAAGAAAGCGTTATTGTTAGTGAAGGGAATATCAGAAGCAAAGGCAGATAAGATTTCTCTTGAAGCAGCAAAAGTTGTTCCCTTAGGCTTTACCACAGCATCGGAGTTTCACAGCAGAAGATCAGAACTTATATGTATAACCACTGGCTCTAAGCAATTAGATACGTTACTAGGAGGTGGGATAGAGACAGGGTCTATTACTGAGGTTTTTGGTGAATTTAGAACTGGAAAATCGCAATTATGTCATACATTGGCAGTTACATGCCAGTTGCCGATCGATATGGGAGGTGGTGAAGGCAAATGTTTATATATTGACACTGAAGGAACATTCAGACCCGTCCGTTTAGTTTCAATTGCCCAAAGGTATGGGTTGAACCCAGAAGATTGTTTAGACAATGTTGCATATGCTAGGGCTTACAATGCCGAGCACCAATTCCAACTCTTGAACCATGCTGCACAGATGATGTCTGAATCCCGGTTTTCATGCTTGATTGTGGACTCTATTATGTCGCTTTACAGAACGGATTATTCGGGGCGTGCCGAATTATCGGCCAGACAGACGCATGTCGCTAAGTACATGAGAACCTTACAGAGATTGGCAGATGAATTTGGTATTGCTGTTGTAATAACCAATCAAGTGGTGGCGCAGGTTGATGGTGCTAGTGCTATGTTTAACCCTGACCCTAAAAAACCCATCGGTGGTAACATTATTGCCCATAGTTCCACTACAAGATTGTCCTTCAAAAAGGGCCGAGCAGAACAAAGAATTTGCAAAATCTACGACAGTCCTTGCTTACCTGAAAGTGAATGTGTATTCGCTATATATGAGGACGGTATAGGCGATCCTAAAACAGAAGATGATGATAATTAGCCCTTTATAGTTTGTACTGCACTAAAATATATTTGTTCGTTTTTCATTTACACTTTTAATTGTGTTCTTCGATAGATTATTCCAACACATGTACCTATCCTTTCAAACGCCGCCTTCTAGTAAGCCTTGCTTATTGTATGCCATATTTACCGAAATGATTACAGGCGTTATTACTCAATTTGGAAATCAATATTATCTAAACGATCTGCGTATAAAACTATGCCGTGGAATTGCGCAAATCTGCGAAAATTTTTTATCTTTTTCATCAATGAGACGGGTAACCCTGGTCGGCGGACTTCTCTCAACAATTCCCATAAAAAAATCATACTGGAGACAAACACTGACAACTATAATACGAAAAATTTCATTCAATATAGAATATATTTCATTAAATTAGTCTTCAAACAGTATATTTTCCGTGTTAAATATTGAGCTTATCCTTTCCGATAGTTCTAACGGTCATTTAAATACACAAATATACTATTAATTTGTTATTCAAATATCCGAATCACTGGTAGGTTTTATCTTTTTGATATCATTATTACGAGCAATACATAAGAGTTTCCGACAGGAAAGTTTGTTGCAAGGGTATCTATCAAATGGAGAAGTCTAGAATAAAATCAATACTTCCTAAACCTTCCGCAGGTATTGCTGGTGGATCAACTGTGAGTTCTACAAATAGCGGAGGGAATAAGAGAAGGTCACTTCCTTCCGACAACTCCACGGTTGTTAAAAAGCAGAAATCACTGAGTTTGAGTGAAAATTCTGCGTCGGGGCAATCGGGAGACAAAGGATCGAAGCAGACAGGACACAGACCCGTTACATCTTGTACATTCTGCCGTCAGCACAAGATTAAATGTAACGCATCTGAAAATTACCCAAATCCATGCCACCGATGCGACAAGATGGGGTTGAAATGTGAGATTGATCCGCAATTCAGACCTAAGAAGGGATCACAGATTCAATCTTTGAAAAGTGATGTTGATGAATTAAAAGCAAAAATTGAAATGTTGACCAAAAATGAGTCCCTTTTAACGCAGGCATTGAATCAGCATAACATGAATTTTACACAGCAGCAACAGCCCGTCTTTGGAGGCGTTACCCAAAGTCAAATGTATAATACAACCCCAATTCAAAGATCTGTTGGCACTCTTTCGGATTTCTCAAATGGAAACACCCCATCACAATTTCAATCTGATAATTCGCCTTCATTTGCTTCAAGTTTCCCTCATGTTAATTCGAGTGCTAACTTATCACCAGCTAATCATCTACAGGACAATCAAATTTTCAATGATGCAATTCCTACTTCAGCTTCCTTGGGAAATATTTTGCATGAAACATCAACCGACAATTCGCCCGCTGTTGAAAAAAAATATGATAGTTCAGGAAAGTTAGTAAAAGAAGATGAAGAGTTTGAGACTATTCACGAATTTGTTCTAGGAGATGTCACTGTCCATTTGAGCAAAGCAAATGAACTTCATGATAGATTTATTACAAAACATTTACCATTCTTACCAATCATTACTTCAAATTCAGCCACAGAATTGTATCATAAATCAAAGCTTCTATTCTGGTCTGTTATTTTAACAGCAGCTTTGTCTGAACCAGAACCAACGTTATACATGTCATTAGCGTCATTAATCAAACACTTGGCAATTGAAACATGCTGGACACATACACCAAGATCAACCCATGTTATACAGGCACTTGTGATACTTTCCATATGGCCGTTACCAAACGAAAAAGTTTTGGATGATTGCTCTTATAGATTTATTGGCTTAGCTAAGAATTTATCATTACAATTAGGTTTACATAGGGGTGGTGAATTCATTCAAGAATTCAGCAGAACCCAAGCCAGTTTAGGCCCTGATGCTGAACTTTGGAGAACAAGAACCTGGTTGGCCGTATTTTTCTGTGAACAATTCTGGTCCTCTGTATTAGGATTACCTCCCCTGATTAACACAACTGATTATTTATTGGAGAATGCTAGAATTGATCAAAGTTTACCTAAAAATTTCCGCTGCTTGATTTCTTTGTCTATTTTCCAATGCAAGTTGGTTAATGTTATGGGAATTTCAGTTACAAGGCCAGATGGTCTTTTGGAACCTCTGAATCGTGCAGGTTCTTTAAACACATTGGATAGAGAATTGGAAAGACTAAAGTTCAAATTACCAATTGAAAATGGTTCGTCTATTGAAATATATTATTTATATATTAAATTAATGATCTGCTGCTTTGCATTTTTACCAGGTACCCCAATTGAAGATCAGGTAAAGTACGTTAGTGCAGCATATCATTCAGCAACAAGAATTATTACCCTTACATCACAAATGATTAGTAGTAATACTATATTACTAATTGAATTTCCTATTTATATCAGGCAGGCCATAACGTATTCTGTTTTGATGTTGTTTAAATTACATTTATCTCGTTATTTAATCGACAAATACGTGGATAGTTCTAGACAGCTGATTGTTACAGTTCATAGATTATTCAGAAATACATTATCCTCGTGGAAGGATTTACAAAATGATATTTCTAGAACCGCAAAAGTGTTGGAGAACTTGAATATTGTTTTGTATACCTATCCTGAAATTTTCTTATCCGATAATAATGAAATTGGTGGAAGTATAATTACCAGGATGAGATCACATTTAACTGCTTCATTGTTCTATGATCTAGTATGGTGTATACATGAAGCAAGGCGAAGAACAGTTGCCGATAAGACAAACCCACGCCAAGATAAGAAAATTAAACAAGAACCTAACGAGAGCAAAGATGCAACAGTTTTCTCAAACCAAAGAAAACCTGTTCCTTTACCATTCTATAACCAAATCACCAAGGATGACTTCAAAACAATTACAACTACCACACCTAATGGTACAACAGTGACTACCTTGGTGCCAACTGATCACGCATTGACTCAAGCTAAGCTGAATGCTAATGCGAATGGCTTGGATAAGCCATTGGAGATCAACGGTATTCCACTAGCTATGCTTGAGGCAACGGGTAGTATGAGAGACGTTAGTTCAAGAAGTATAACCGAAGAAAACCTACAAAATTCATTGACAGCTCCGCTTTCGAATGACCCAATAAGTAGGCCGAACGTTCCTTCTACTGTTTCTAAATCCAACCCACAAATAGAGCAGGTGGCTGGTCAACCTATGCTATTCTCTCCGGGTGATGCTTTGAGCGACGTTCACCCTATAGGAACTCCAAATCCATCAAACTTCCAATATGTTAGTGGTTCTCAGCCAGCATTCAATGGTGTGGCTGACCAAATGGATGACTTTTTCCAAAAACAATCCGACGGCTGGATCAATAATGATAATTATCAGGACGATGATTTCTTAGGTTGGTTCGATGCAAACATGATCCCTGAAAACTAACTCTACAATTAATATTTATGACCTACAATTTAAAATCTGAATGGCTTCAAAAATCCCTTTATAGTTTCCCCTTCTGCGCTTATGTTTCTATTTATTATTAGTTTTGCTGTATGTATATAGTATTTTAATGTTCATGATAGTACTTTATAAATGTCCAATCACGTGGTTTAGGATAATTGCTTTAAAAATAGTGAAAAATATAGTACCAAAACTTGCTTCTACTTTTTTGTCAATTGATAACCTAAATTCTAAGAAATGATGTTCAGTAGACAATTATTGCGTTCAATTTCTTTGAGGAACTCAATTCCAGCTACAAGAAGCGTAGCCAGCCAATATGCTAGGTCAAGTGTCCAATTGGGCAGTACTCGTTTCTATTCTAATTTCAAGGCTGAAGAGCAACCAAGAATAAGAATTGGATCTGAAGCACCAAACTTCACAGCCGATACTACTAAAGGTAAAATTGATTTTCATGAATACATCGGTAACCAGTGGATTGTTTTGTTCTCCCATCCAGCGGACTTTACTCCTGTCTGTACAACTGAATTGGGAGCTTTCGCCAGACTTGCCCCGGAATTCAACAAAAGAAACGTCAAGTTGATTGGTTTATCTACCGAAGGTGTCGAAAGCCACAAGACATGGATCAAGGATATTGAAGATGTCGCTTCCGGTGGTGCTAAGTTTTCTTACCCAATCATTGCTGATGCTGACAAAAAGGTTGCCTTCTTGTATGACATGTGTTCTGAAGCTGATTTCCACAATATTGGTAAAGATATGGTTCCGACCGTTAGATCTGTGTTTATCATTGATCCAGCTAAGAAAGTCAGATTGATCATGACTTACCCAGCTTCAACCGGTAGAAACTCCGCCGAAATATTAAGAGTCATCGATGCTTTACAATTGACTGACAACAAGGGTATTGCTACCCCAGTTGACTGGTTTGTTGGTGAAGATGTCATTATTCCTCCAACCATCTCAAATGAAGATGCTAAGACCATGTTCGGTGATTTCAAAATGTTAAAGTCTTACTTAAGAACTACAAAATCTTCTTAAACCGAATTATGAAATATATATATATGAGATTCTGAAGAGCTTTAAATATGAATATACGGAGATAGTTTGTTTTAACGTATTATTGCATTAGTTAGTGTTTCTGCGAACGCACTGTCAGATGTCTCAACCGACTTCAAGAGACGGACCTCGCCTTCGTCTGTCACGTAAGCAGCCTCTCCTGAGGAAGTCGTTTTCAAGTGCCTTTGTATTTCCTGCCATGCTTTACTCTTCAATTTGGAGGGATATTCATCGGATAAAAAGCCTTCAAAATATAGTTTTTCCCCTATTTTGGCACTTGTTGGTGGATTGATCAACTCAACCTTTACGTCATTAGGCTCGGCATCGCTGGAACTTTTCTCAGCTGCCAACAACATGGCTTTAGATGTTACCCCCCTTTGTTTTGATGCCTTCAAATTTGTCAAAACTGCAACTTTCTTATTTTTCATTTGCTCTATTGGAACAAAGTCAACTAGTCCGGAGCACACTTGAAGTGTTCTTGTCTCATTCTCATTACCTTGCTCCGAATTGTTTTCAATCTGAATTTGACTAACATATAATTTATCTGCATTTTCATGTCTCTGACATTGTAGTATTTTTCCAACCTTTATGTTCAATAAACTTGGGGGAACTAAGTCTATGTCAATATATGTCCAGCATCATAGAGAACGAAATTTCTCAATAAAATGATATATTTTGTACATACATTCGGTCCTTCTAATAGAAGCAGACGAAAAGCATCTGGTATATATCCTCAGAAACATCACAGATGGTATAAGAACGCAATCATTAAAGAATTTATTATGCTCCTAGTATTAGGGCCATCGAAATCATTTTTTGATAATTTATCCCAATTAGGAAGCTTAATTAATTTTTAACGCGTTCATGTTGTCATAGAATTAATTTTCAATTCATACATTTTATCTATTACTTCCTTAACTAATTGTGTTTTCTTTTGGTATCCAAAGTATTCATAATTTAATCATTCGTCCATTGTTGAATTAATAGAAAACAAGTGGATTATGGCAAACTTCGTATCGTCTCCGGGACGTATTCCATCTGATGCTGCTCATTTACTTAATTCATCTCAACCTCCATCTTCGGTAGGAAGATCAGGAGATTTTCCACTCCAGAGTAATAATCCAGGGTTATTCAGTGAAACGAACATGAGCCAGACTGTATCTACTCCACAAAATAATGTTCCATTAGCGTCCGTAAGAAGAAAGCAAATAGCTGTGCCTAAAGTGGTCGACGTGACAGGTGAAAAAGTTCGTGAAAGTTTTGAACAATTCATAGAAACATTTGTTGACGAAGAGAATGATAACCGAGATGACCAGTGGCAGGGAAAAATATATCTTGCTCAAATTGAGGCAATGAAGACCTATGAATATAGTACTTTGTATATTGACTATCAGCACTTGCTTGGAAGAGAGAATGGAGTTTTAGCTTCGGCAATTTTGGAACAATACTATAGATTTATGCCGTTTTTATTGAAAGGTTTGAGAAGGTTATTGAAGAAATATGCGCCAGCATTATTGCACACGAATTTATTGGGCGAACACCATGAGGAAAGTGTGAACGGTAGCGATGAGTCGTCCTCTACTTCCGCGTCCAATGCCAATGAAAGAGTATTTCAGATTTCTTTCTTCAATTTACCAACAGTCAATAGAATCCGTGATATACGTACGGATAAGATTGGTTCGTTGATGGCAATACTGGGTACTGTTACGAGAACATCAGAAGTGAGACCCGAATTATATAGAGCTTCATTTACTTGTGATATGTGTGCCGCTATTATTGAAGGAATTGAGCAAACCTTTAAGTACACGGAGCCTACGTCTTGTCCATCATGTGAAAACCAATCCTATTGGACTTTGAATGTTGCTAAATCCCAGTTTGTCGATTGGCAAAGAGTTAGAATTCAAGAGAATTCCAATGAAATTCCCACTGGCTCCATGCCCCGTACATTGGATGTCATCTTGAGAGGAGAAACTGTTGAAAGAGCGAAGCCAGGTGATAAATGTAAATTTACCGGTATTGAAATTGTTGTTCCAGACGTTTCTCAGTTAGGTTTGCCTGGTATCAAAGCACAGTCTATTAAAGAAAATAGAGGAACAGCGTCTTCCGAATTAAATTCTGGTGTGAGTGGATTAAAGGCATTGGGTGTCAGGGATCTTACGTATAAAATTGCTTTCCATGCATGCCATGTTTCTTCCTTGATTAACAAAACTGCAAGTGATAATTATGATAGTAACGAAATCGATTTTCAAGGTCCGGGAGATCAAGAGTTGTTTTTGACCTCTTTAAATGATGCCGAAGTCGCTCAATTAAAAGAAATGGTTAAGGACGAGCATGTGTATGATAAGTTGGTCAAATCTATTGGCCCGGCTGTCTTCGGTCATGAAGTCGTTAAAAAGGGTATTTTGTTACAGTTGCTAGGGGGTGTTCACAAGCAAACAATTGATGGTATTAATTTAAGAGGTGATATTAATATTTGTATAGTAGGTGATCCATCTACATCCAAATCACAATTTCTTAAATACGTGTGCGGATTTTCTCCAAGAGCAGTGTATACATCAGGTAAAGCGTCTTCTGCGGCAGGTTTGACTGCGGCAGTGGTCAAAGATGAAGAAAGTGGAGAACATACCATTGAAGCAGGTGCTTTGATGTTAGCAGATAACGGTATATGTGCGATTGATGAATTCGATAAAATGGATATTGTGGATCAGGTCGCTATTCACGAAGCGATGGAACAACAAACTATTTCAATTGCAAAGGCGGGAATACATGCAACATTGAATGCAAGGACTTCAATTTTAGCTGCAGCTAATCCAATAGGTGGTAGATACAATCGTAAATTAGGCTTGAGGTCTAATTTAAATATGACAGCACCTATTATGTCAAGATTTGATTTGTTCTTCGTTATTTTAGATGATTGTAATGAAAAAATTGACACACAACTTGCATCCCATATAGTTGATTTACATATGTTCCGTGATGCGGTTATCAATCCCCCTTATTCTGCTGAACAATTATCAAGGTACATCAAATATGCAAAGACTTTTAAACCTAAAATGACGAAGGAAGCAAGAGACTTCTTAGTTTCTAGGTATAAGGAATTGAGAAGTGATGATGCCCAAGGATTAGGTAGATCATCCTACAGGATAACAGTAAGACAATTAGAATCTATGATAAGATTGTCAGAAGCAATTGCAAGAGCGAATTGTACTGAAGAGATCACTCCAACTTTTGTTGCCGAAGCCTATGACTTATTAAGACAGTCTATCATCAGAGTCGAAATGGATGATATAGAAATGGATGATGATGCTGATAACGCTGATAATTCGGCTGATTCTAATAACGCTGAGGATGAAGTAAGACCAGATGAGATTCAAGGTAACATAGATGATAGATCAACATCTCCTGCTGAACCTTCTAGACCTAAAAAAGAATCTATTGCCATTTCCTATGATAAATATGTAGCAATGATGAATTTATTGGTAAAGAAAATATCTGACGATGATAGTGCCGGAGGAGATGGGTTAACAGCAGAACAAATAGTGAATTGGTACTTAACCCAAAAAGAAGATGATATCCAAAGTGAACAGGAATACTATAACGAAAGGAAGTTATGTTACAAGGTATTGAAGAGGTTAGTTAAAGATAGAATATTGATGAGTGTCACTAATAGGTTAGATGATAATGACCAATTACCAGTTAGTGATCAACAAGAAGAATTACCAAGAAATACCAGAACTGTGTACATTTTGCATCCAAACTGTGCCATTTTAGACTTTTTTGACCAAACAAGAGTCGAAGAGCCTGACCAAGAAATCAATTAAATAGGTTTAAATGAGTGTGTATTATATTAAGAGTTTATTTAAATAATTGAAATTTACATGTATAATAATTATTGTTAACGTTAATAGCTTGAATTCGCATGAGCTGCATTATTAAACACATTGAAATTCTGATTAGAATTGCTAGGAACTTTCTCTAAAAAGTAAGACTCATTATCCTTATTTTCATTCTGCCCACTTGCAGCATTCTCATTACCATGATTGCCTGAGCTTGCAGTGTTTGGTGGTGGTGATTGCAAAATATTGGTAGTATCTTGGTTATTAATTTTGGGTATGTCTGAAATCTGATAAATCTGATTATCATGACTCTGAGTATTGTTGGGAATGTACTGTTGTGATATGTGAATACCCTGCGTATTGTGGCTATTATTTAATTGACGTTGAGTCTGCTCGGATTTCAGAGGATCATTGCATTTCCATTCAGCTGGCGCCAAATGCTGAGCGCATTCCAAGCAATGATCTATAAAAGCTTTAGAATTTGGAAACATTCTTTGGCATGATCTACACCATCCAGGGTCTTCTTTGGATCCATCAACTATCTGGTGCTTATCCTGGACATAATGAACTAGTTTTAAATGTCTCTTGAGAACATCCAACCTGTTGAATGCCCCACCATTACGATGGCATGTTGGATCATTCCTCCAATATGGGCAATGATAGCTTGGTTCTGAATGTGACTTCGCATGTCTTCTTAAATCAGATTGTCGAGCAAAGGCCCAATCACACCTTGGAAATAAGCACGCATAAGGTCTGTCGTTAACGCTTTTCGTCTTAAATTTCGAATTAAATTTATTCTTCGAGATTTTATCTTCAGTCTTCTTGGGCCTTCCAACCTTGAAAGTATTCGTGGGCTGGTACTGCGATATTTGGAAATTTTCAACCCCAATTCCGTGAGGAGCATTATGTTGTCCTAGCGACATTTGCTGCCCTTGTTGTAGATTTACCTGCAAATGTTGATGCTGATGATCCTGGAGTGCCTGTACTTGTTGCACAGACATCTGAGGTTGCTTTGACGAAGGCTGTAACTGATTCTGAGCCGGTGACTGCGATTGTCCCTGGAGCTGTGTTTGAATCGTCTGGTAGTTAGGCTGTCCCTCCTGCATCGTAGTACCATTATATGTCTGGCCAATTTTCAGTCCATAATACTTATACTGTGCATTCGAAACATTAGGATACGGAAATGTTTGATAAAATGGAGGCATTACCCCATTATAGTACCCCATGTACGACAGAATTTGCAGAGGAGGCTTTTGGAGCTGTTGCTGTTGTGATAATGCAGCCGATGCTGTTTGTTGATTATCAGGTCCTCCAACTTTTGTTTGCTTGCTCACATCCAACTTTTCTTCTCCCAAGTATCCACTCCCGCCCTTTTCTTCTTCTATCCTACCTTCTTCACCGTTATTCTTCTTCATCGATGATTTATTTTCGCTTCCACCTTCTTCTTTGCTTTGTTTAGCATTTATATCTTGCGTTTGGGACATATTATTTATTCACGTCTTTCTCAATATTTATTCATCAATAGACACTCTACTTTTGAATGTATGAACTCTCTACCTAGCACACTCTATTCTCGTTATCAATAGATCTATTGCAGATTATGTCTTTATCGTTAATTGTTTGATGAAGTATATACATGAGCCGCTTACAGTGAGGATTTTATTTGTGTATTTGGCATTTTTTTTTTATTCGTTCTGAGTGCAATTTTGTGAATCTATAAATGAAAAATCTTGTTATCAGCCATTGGCTGTCAAAATAGGTCAGACAATAAGAGTTAACTGGTACTTTCTTATGATCATAGCTTTCATAACTTTCTTCTTTCTTTTGTTCTTCTTGTTTTTATTTCCTTGTAGACTAAGAGGCAAAACATTTAAATTTTTCATGAATTCAGCAAAAATTTACATAAATTATGTAAGTCTTAAACAGTCTTGCCAACCAGACAATGGTTTGATAATATTTATAGCTAAAACTGAGTAATATAACGAATATGATGCTACAAGAAGATTATTTTCGTTATTGGATATTAATCTATGTGTCATAAAACCACGCAATGCAACGAGAACAAAAACGAGCATTCTCAATTACTTGGGATTTTAACGTCCACAATTAGCTGCAAAGTCAAGGGCTAAAATAATGCGTCGAAGGTCAATTGGCTTTTCTGGTTGTTATACGGAATGTAATTGTTGCGAGTCCGCACTTTTAAAGGTTACTTGTGGGCGAATAGCTTCTGGAACGAAATACTAACGCAGATGTTTCATGACTTATGTTCGGGTTTAATTGTAGAAGAAAGGGGATCTTTTTTAATGCCGGTGTATAGGGACATTTGTAGTTTTAACAGACACATGCTTTTTGAACTGAAGAGCGTTATGTGGGCTAGTTATTTAAATAGAAGAACCATATAGACTAATTGTAAATATAGGAAATAGTTAGGTTGGTGAAAGGCTGTGATAGTATGTGGACCTTCTTGTCATTTTCTGGGATACTCAATTTCTATAGCACTAGAAATAAGCTACAAAATTTATTAAGCCTATTTCATGTAGGTATCTATTCGCAGTCTTTGCCGAGTTTTGCATTTAGTATGGCAACATATAATATGCACCAGGTTGCAGCATAATTTCCAATCAATCATAGTCATTCCTAGAAACTAATTACTATACCTGTCCCAGTTTCTTTTCAAACAGTAGAGGCGCACTTTGTCGTCTATCAAAGTTAAAGATATACACAGATTTAATCAATACGTATATATGGTATTCCGGTGACTATCGAGTAAACCTTTGATTTCGAAGTCAAGCAACCTCGTTCACTAGCAGTCTTATATGCAACGACCAACCAGTAATCGCTTCCTGTATCTACTGGCTAATATCATCGAATGTAGATGCGTGACTTAGAAAGCTGCTTGATACTACGTTATTAATGCATTAGTCTATTTCGCAACATTTTGTGAACATTATGAATTGCGATTGAAAGACATAATGCCAGATTAGTTCAGTCTACACGACATAACACGAAAATATAGATATAATGAGTAGCATAGGGTTTTCTTGTCTTTGTATTATGATTCTCAAATAGACAGCTAATCCGTAGATCCATCATAACTCCAGACATTAATAATAGTTAATAATCGGTTACTAAAAAATTCGACGAATTACTCATGTGACCGAAGCAATTGTAATCTTCATCCCCCAAAGCAAATTCGTATTGCAGTATTTATCAGTATAGTTTCGCTAGAATTCGGAAGAGATAATTCTAAGAGTAAATATTCAAATTAACCAACGTATTACAATGGCTACAAAGAAGGACGGTAAGCCAATTGAGATTTTAAAATTTGCTGATGATTCCGGGTCTTTCAAAAGACAAGCATCGAAATTCCGTGATTTCATCTCTAGTGCCGAAAATGCCAAGTTCAAGCCAGAATTGAACCGTTATCATTTGTATGTGTCATTGGCATGTCCATGGGCTCACAGAACATTGATCACTAGGATTTTGAAGGGATTGACGCAGATCATTTCGGTCTCGGTTGTGCATTGGCACATGGATAGCAATGGATGGAGATTCATTAATAAGGAAGAGGCTGAAAAGAGGACATCGCACAGCGATATCCTGAATGGTACCGAGGACCACTTGTACGGATTCGAAAGAATCAAGCAATTGTATTTCAAGGCAGATCCAGAGTATGCGGGCAGATTTACAGTTCCGGTCTTATGGGATAAGAAGTTAGAAACGATCGTTAATAACGAATCGAGTGAAATATTGAGAATGCTTAACACTGAATTCAATTCATTATTGTCGTCGGAATACGCCCAAATAGACTTGTATCCGGAAGATATGAGAGAAGCTATCGATGAAATCAATTCGTGGATATATGACAATATTAACAACGGGGTTTACAAGACAGGTTTCTCTACGAAACAAGAGGTTTACGACAAGGAGGTAGTCAACGTTTTCAATCATCTTGATAAAGTTGAACAAATCTTGGCCAAGAACCACGAAGGTCCAAACAAAATTGAATTTTTGTTGGACAATAAAATTACTGAGGCCGATATTAGATTGTTCACCACAATCGTTAGATTTGATGCAGTATATGTCCAACATTTTAAGTGTAATTTAAAGATGATCAGACACGATTATCCTTACCTTCACAATTGGTTGAGACTATTATACTGGAAGATTCCGGGTTTCAATGAAACCACCGATTTCTACCATATCAAGAATCATTATACTAAGTCTCACATCGGTATAAATCCTAATGGAATTACACCAATGGGGCCTGTGCCAGATATTTTAGATTTGTAGATGATTGTGAAGTTGCGAGTATTTTACGTTTCTAAGCCCGTGGCTTGAACCACAATAAGAGGGACGGATGAGCAGTGTGTTTATTTTCTATATGTGTTTATTATATATGTCCACATATTTTTCATACAAATGCAATTAGTTGCCTGTAGTTATGGCCTGAATTTTGCAATCGTCTAATCGATTCGGATTTTTCTCGTTTAGTGACATGTTAGGAAAGCCGGTACGCTTCTGATAATTTTTTTTAAAAACAACAATATTTCACATTTAATCCATTACATATCACAGTGTAAATTCCTATACCGATAACATAATAATCCAATTAGGACATTTATAGGAATATGAGAGGTACGTGTGGTAAAATAATAAAGATTTATAAAAATTGCGTTGGACTAACAAACATAGATTATAAAGTAGTCGTTTTAGGAGCTGGTGGGGTTGGTAAGTCATCGGTCACAGTCCAGTTTGTTCAAGGGGTTTATGTTGAGAGTTATGATCCAACCATTGAAGACTCATACAGAAAACAAATTGAAATAGATGGTAGGGCCTGTGACTTGGAAATTTTGGATACGGCCGGGGTAGCCCAGTTCACAGCCATGCGAGAATTGTACATCAAATCAGGCAAGGGATTCTTGCTAGTATACTCTGTGACTGACGAAAACTCGTTGAAGGAATTGTTGGCGTTGAGGGAGCAAGTTTTGCGTATCAAAGATTCTGACAGTGTGCCAATGGTCTTGATTGGAAACAAATGTGATTTAAATGACGATAGAGTATTGAGCATAGACGATGGGGTAAAAGTGTCACAAGAATGGGGTCTTGTGCCATTTTATGAAACCAGTGCCATGTACAAGACAAACGTTGACGAAGCATTCATCGATGTTGTGAGACAAATTATGAGAAAAGACGCCGCTACCAGTGCAGAAAAGAAGCAGGAAAAAGAATTGCAGAAACAGAACGATGTGACAGCCGAAGAGGCCGTCGACAACAATGCAGGCGCTGCCGATACTACAAAAAGTGCTTCTCAGAATAAAAACCCGGCAAAGATGGCTCGTTCTAACCAAACCAAAAATGCCGCATCCAATGCGGAATCCAAGAACAAATCTAAGTGCTGTGTTATAATGTGAGTCAAGTTTTCGACCCGATTCCCAATTTGACATTGGGTAAAATATGATATGCTAGTTATGACATGCCGTTTCTGCATTTCCTCAGTATTTCTATAGTTAATGCATATACTTAAATATTCTGGAGATAATATATACACTTCTATACGAGCTTTGACAATTTAAAAAATTACTCTAATAAACAGCCGATACTTGTATTAGCTTGATATGAGCTGTCCATTTTGTCACGATGCATCTTGTCTACCATTTTTATATGCTTTGTATGAATTATTCGCGTTAGAAACGCAAAAAAGAAAGGAATTGCTGGTAATGGATAATGATACCCGCGAGATTCGAACTCGCGCCTCCGAAGAGACCAGGACCTTACCCTGGCGCCTTAGACCAACTCGGCCAGAGTACCCAATTCCTGTTATTTCGCTCAAATTATTCTTACATATAGTGTCTGTATGTTTTTATTAATACACTGTCGATAGCTTACCATTAAGATGAGTACGAAAGTATGGATGTAGTTGAAATTGGAATACCATACAATGTCAATTGTTCTAATTCATCTAAGGTGAATTAAAATAAGTTTTAGCTGTTAGTATTTCGGTATTTCAAGTAAATCTTTTATTTTTATCCGATAGACTTGCCTGGTTGATACTTTTTTTCCAGTTTGGTAGAATTTCAAACGTTAGCTCAAACGACGTCTTGAAAATTGAAGACAATATATTTGTCAGTAGTAGTATACATTTGCACCTATTTAAGGATGATTATAGAAACCTTAACTCGTTGATTAGATTAAAGTTCACATTTAGCTTTAATCTCATACAATATCGTAGGATTCGCAAACGGACTCGCAAATGTGATTATTCCAATAAAACAAACGGATCCGAACTAAATGTAAATACCTATCTCTTGGACCGTTCTGTTTAACTTGGACAGTGAATGCTCATATGTGTATTGGCGTCTTTACTCAAGCAGGCATTATTGATTTTGCAGCCAATTTGTATTTTTCTCAAATTAATTATTCTCACAAAAATAATAGTCTAATATTCCAATATACTTCTAAGTATCCATAAAAAATATATAGATATATCCAGGATCCTCAAAGGTATTCTTCTGGGCCTCGACAAATTATCGTGAAATCAAATATCATGAGTTTCTCTCTTTCCAAACCGTGGAGGCATATTTGAGACCACACAGTAACCATTTGTCTTCGATATATGAATCTCAATACAGATCCCTACTGCAGGACTAAGGTCTGTCTAAATTTGAAACACCATCGAGTTCATATCCTAAAAACGTTCACTCTTCAAAATCCGTACCTTATGTCTAAACTTTTATCGAAGATATGACCATGTACCACGATTTAAGAGAACCTTATATTAACAAACCCTGACAAACCCTGACACTTTTTTATTTTTTTTCCGTTTCTCACTTTGTTAACATGCCGTGTTT
>JAKTZG010000017.1:0-143423 GCA_030578795.1 Debaryomyces prosopidis | reverse complement strand
GTGTCTTGGGGGGAACTGAATTAACCGCTTCAATACCTTATCAATATAAGAAGAGTTTTATAAAAGCGTAGATACGCAATATACGCCCTCATTGCGCCTTCTATAGAATATTTCAACTCCCTTTAGATTATCTGTTTCGAGAAGAATAACAAATTCCTATCGACGATGCTCTGAAAAGTAACCTACCAGCTGCATTATTAATTTTCCATTGAGTAGGGCTTGATTACGCAAAACCTGATATATGGATATGCAAATCAGCAGTGTGAGGCTTACGCCGTTCACCAAAACTTCTGAGTAACCCCGGTGGCTTAAGAAATACAATTCATATCGCCACGAAACAGAAATTAGCAGCATATGATAGAGTATGAATAGCCTGTTTGAGTCCTGGAATATAACAATATGGAGATCATCTCGACACCTACGTTCTCATCCATAAAGTGTAATGTATTCAATTTATAGTTCTTTTCTTACCAATAATTTAGATTAACATTAGCGAAACAGAATTCTCAGTCACTTCTTTTCAATAGTAGAAACGATTTCCTAGTCATTTTTTGCTAATATCCATTAACCCAGTTATTGATGCAAATAAGAAATCATAAGCAAAGATCATACATCTAAACCATAAGGAACACTCTCGCACTAACCATATTTCGATACAATTGATCCTGCAATTGGTACGGCTATTCATTACCCACAAAATTACTTATTTTATCAAAGATTAATCCAATCCAGTCAGTGTGTTTTTGAGTAGCCAATATTTGTTGAAAGAACACGCTATTATACCGAATAAGGAACGCAAACTTCACTATCCACATTTTATAATCCATATAATTCATTTCTAATACCAACCAACAATCTCATTGATAGTATTTTTAGTTTATTTCTTAAGATTGTTATTGCATTATCAAACAATATTACATCGTTCTACGAATGTCATAATAACTTTTGCAAGTTAAGAAGTGGCATTGTTGGTACAAATAGATTCTCAACAGGTGAATGTATACCCAAGAAAACATCTGGACCTATTGAAGGGTTTCGAAAGATTCTAATCCGCGATCAATGTTGACAACTAGCTGGCTCAGGTTGTTTCGTATGATTCATTATTTTCTTAGGGTTCTTCGTGAAAATCTATGCTTACGATACTTCGTTATTTAAGCCTGATGACGAATATGTTGAACAGCTTTACGACGGTCCAATTTGTTACGTAGACGGCAGTATTTACTTTCCTACTTATTATCCTAGACTGAAGCTTGGAGACTTGTTACGCAACAACGACAACATTCTTGGGAGAAGGAAAGATGTATTAAAGAGCCTAGTAGACTAGTCCGTAATTGATTTCTAATTCGAGCTGCTGGTAGTTTGGACTTATTAGAAACTTCACTAGGTATCAGCGTATCAGATAAAGTTAAGAAGACGGACAGCA
This sequence comes from Debaryomyces prosopidis, assembly GCA_030578795.1. NCBI lineage: Eukaryota > Fungi > Ascomycota > Pichiomycetes > Serinales > Debaryomycetaceae > Debaryomyces > Debaryomyces prosopidis. The sequence continues at coordinate 142,000 of JAKTZG010000017.1, read as the reverse complement.
ACCTCCCTGCTGATCTATCCACCTCGGTCCACATATATATCCACAGTTACCCTAAACTTATTGACATTCTGTTGTGGTATAGAGCCAAAGAGTGGCTACACTATATTTCAATCAGAACGATACACGCCTTGAACATAACAATATCATTTGCGTCATCCGATACAGACATAGCTGAATATTTCAATGACCTGAAGAATACATGTGAACTGTCGGTGAGTATAGTAGATGACAAGTATCAATTAGTTATTTCGCCCGAGGAAGCTGGTACGTCTCAGAATGCAGCAGTATATTATGTTCATATGAAATCACATACTACTAACGGAAAATGTAATATCAAGGGGACACGGGTGATATTCACTCCATAGACGAAGCAGTTAAAGAGTTAACAAACATATCAGAAATCGTCACATGTATTCGTATCAGAAATAGTGGAGCTTGGTATGGTGAAATAAGATTTATATACGTTTCGTTCAAACCACATATTGCAATTAGCGATATCGATTGTGAACTGGAATCGATATGGTATATATGATATACGAATTAAAGAAAGCAAACAAACATTATACAAGAAATAAAATAAAAATATAGTATAAATGCTGAAGTATCTCTGAATACGGAATATAGCAAGCTGCTCATAATCTAGTGAAGTCCTCATGTTTTCATTATATAATGTACTTTAAAGTTAAAGCAAGATGTAACATAATAAATATCTTTAACAAGCCTGGCTGTCGTTCTTGGTTCTTAATAATGGTTTTTTTTCATAGAGATTTGTTTTTGAATAATGATAAGTCTCTGATAGTCTGTCACATACCAAACCAAATACTTCTTTTCTAGGTGTTTACGACGACACTATTGAAGTAATTTCTCTAAATGTACTAATTTGAACGTTCACTTTAATTTACGAAGCTTGTAACCGATATATATATAGTATTAATTCCTTTATTATAGAATCACAGTCCAGTCCAATTACCCTTTAAATTGGTTTTTTTATAGTAAATATTTACTCAACGAGCTCTGTACATCTTATAATAATTAATTAGTAATAATTCAAACCAGTGAAGACTTGACCAGCTGTCAGTTAATGGATCATCCGTTTGTTGCATTTAGTTCTTTTCTCAATCAAGTGTTAGATTTTGCAACCAGTTTGCATTTTCGTTTCTGATGAAAAGTTTACTCCCAATATTCATCAAATGTTCAAAGCTTTCCTCCAAGTTTATTTGTCACCACTGTTGGCCAATCACCCCAATTAATAGTGTAATACTCGATTGACCAGTTCTAAGGCCGAGGAAACTTAAGATGAACTGATACGAAGTAGTACCTTTTTTCGTTGCGTTGAATATCAGGTTGTCCTTTGTGAACAATATGGACCGCATGTATCTTCCATATTGCTATGTTCAGTATTTGACATAAAGATGGTATCTAGAAGCATATTGCCTGAAGTACAAATTTATTCGCGTCATACGTTTGTATTGTAGAACACTTTGACTTACGAAGATTTAGCATTAATGATACCTTTAGAGTAATATCAGCTTGTTAATTTTTTATCCACTTAAGTTTCTTCAACCAGAATATATAAGCCTTACTACAAACCGTCATAGTGAAGCTCGTGGATATGCCCGTAACATTGAACCTAGGTAGAGCTGAATGTCTTGTACGTTTTCACCATTTGTTTTCTCGGTAGGATTTTGAGATGTCTACATTTCATTTCGTCATAGTGGTACACAAATTTAGTAGAGGTTATATCTACAACCCACATAGTTTGAATTGAGCTTTAGAAATTTTGTGGTAAAAGATAAGCTTGACATGCTTATGATCGCTTAACGCTTAGAGTTGGGTCATGCCTTGTTCCTTTTTCTGAATATAGTTATTATTGAAAATACTCCTTCGAAATAGGTCAGTTTGAAAACACAGGTAAAATGTAATCACATACTGACTAAATGCGTACTTCACACATTCACTTTGTTTGCTGCAAATTTTACGATTCCTGACATACACGGGATTCGAGTATAAAGAGCTCCAGTTATATGAACTGATTGACTTCCTATACTTTGTTTTGCAGAATCTGTAGTAGGACCGAAATCAATGAAGCTGAAACCCTCTCTGAGAGCGATATTTATCACAGCTTCCATCATCACGAAATATGCTTTATGATTCTTGCCCTTCTCATAGTCAAGGCCTTGAAGATCAGAAGTGATTGTGTGACCTAATCTGAAAAGGACACAGGAGGCTATGTATTCTCCTTTGATTTTGAGAAACAAAAGTGTCCTCGATGCATCCTTATTCTGATAAGTTCCAATCTTTTCAAAAAACTCGCAATCTGGGTTGGTAAAATAACTTGAATACCCATTTTTACTTCTTGAGAGAGCAATATTTGACCACAAATTTATGGCCCTCTGGCAGCACTCTGGCGTGAATTCTTTATCTTCAATCACCTCACCTCCTGCCTTTTTGAAAGCTTCAGATTGAACACGATACTTGATCTCTTTGAAATACTTTTGTGGTGTTTTATTTACATGTGGCCTCATGTCGATGACATTAGATGGGGGTAATGGTACATTGATCCATTCACTCAAAGTTATTATTTTGTCAGTGTTTATGCTGCTAATTATGGGGCTAATGAGAACAGTGCATTTTTTCGTTTGCTTCCCGTTAAACTTGGTAACAGCATTCATAATTGCAGCATCCCTCATGGGTGCATTCTTGGTAGAACTTGTGTAAAAGGTAGAACGACGGAAGGGCCAATGAAAAGCCAATAAACCAACCCTAATGCACAAAAACTTGGAGAAAGAGTTGCCTCCGAATAGCTTGCCCAACATCCTACCGGTACGACCAGGTATCTGACAAGTAAGGTCGTATTTATCTATGACAGATAATAAGACTAAAGCTTCTGTGGACAAAAGCTCAGAGTAAAACTCCATTTCCTCTTCAAAGCTCGCTGTTGCAAAAGTTCCAAGCAGCACATTTTTCTTTGATGCTGCCTGCTTCTTCATAAGTCTTTTTCTTTGGTTCTTAGACATAGGCTTTAAGTTGTTAAGAACTTTTTGAGAATGATCTAATTTGGTTTCGCCAAAAAAGAATTTCTCGTTGTCCTCGTAAACAGAAGAAGCGTTATCAGCATATTTTTTCGAGGCTTCTGCAGCATGATTTTTATCAGTCTTGTTGGGGTTGTAAACTCTCAATACGTAACAGTTCAAATTGTCAAGCTTGGTTTCACAGTAAGTTTCCATGAGAGGAATAACTGCTTCTCCTGTGACTCCTGGGTTGCTTCTAGAGTTGGAACTAATAAGCTTAGCATATGCGTCCTTCTGGTATGGTTTGAGGTCTTTAAGGTTTATCCTTTCTGCTTCGAATGTCACAGGGTCTCGCTCGCATAATCTTCTGGAACTCCATATGGCTGTGACAGTTATAAACATGGCGCACCCAAATAATACCAGAAGTGCTTTGGACAACCCCAAGTCCTTGTTTTGCAGAATGTAAACGGACAAGCTAAATGCAACTGTCGATAGAATGGTACAGACTATCAAATATATATCGAGCAACGTAACGAGTCTTCTGAAAATTGGAGAAAATCGAATAGATTTAGTCATTATAGACGTTAAACAGATGCCAAATATTGAGCCTCCTATGTTAAGAGCACCTACGTGGGAAAAATAGGTTGACATCCGATAATAACGTCCTTTCATGTTCACCAAATTATTCATATTCAATTGGATCTCGAGAAGACCCAACACGAAATTTATAATGAAAGACAGTGCAAATATCAAAGTCATTAAGGTAAACTTGAATTTCAAGCATACAATCAACACGTAACAGTCCCAAAAAATCGAAATAATCGAAATAGCCAAGATCCCTGACCTTTCGGCAAGACTTAAGCTAAGCTGATCAGCGAATTCCTGACCCAAGGAAAGGGGATCTCGGATGGTGCCCGACCCTTCCTGTATGACTTTGGTAACTATCATACTCAAAATCGCAAACAACAACGTTTGCAACATATATTTCAACAACCTCGATTTCCGCTTGCTTAGTTTTTTTTTTGCATTCATCCGTTGATACACAAACAACCCGGTTATCAATACATCCAGTATCATTATGGACATAGGAACAGGGGAAAAAATCCTATACTTCCCCGAGTAGATGTAATACACCAACAAAAACGCAAGATTCGATATAAAATCAAACGTCAATGGAAACCATCTGGATCCAAGCAACAGCTTCAAGTCATTCACCGTTGGCATCCTCAACTCCATACTCTTCGCCCACTTCACTATATTATTCCCCTGCCTACTGCTCTCTTTTCTAATCTGACCTACCTTCATCCTTATATCATTTACAAACATTTTACTTTTGTCGCTTTTGATGACTAACAAGCAATATCAATTATTACTTAAGTAATATCCGATCCTTAATGGCCTTTTTGCCACTCTATTTTGCCACCAGCTAGACTCAATGATTTATTAGCTGCTATTAACTTTTGATGTCTGAGACTCTTATTGTATAATGTGGAAAAGAGCAAAACAACTAACTACGAAGTTTCTGCTACTTACATCAGCGGATGCTGGTTACAGGTGCCGAACTGCACCATACTGTGCCGGATTCTGGCGGACTGTGCCCGAAGAGGACTGACCAAATGATAATATCGTTTTTCTTCCTTAAAAACTAATTAATTAATTAATTTTAATAATGGAATTAATTTCCAAAGTATAAGAACACTGATTCACTAAGAACCGAAGATCGTGTTAAAATAGTCAGAACAAAATTGACGGTTTTGCCCGAACAAATGGTTCCAAAGAAAATGCGAATAATGCGAATAATGCGACGTGTAAATAAGAATAAGAATTCTAATGCAAGTAGCGTACTATTAATCTTAATTATCTCCCGTAAGTTGTAGCACATGAAGTACAGGTTTCATGAATCCTCAATCATTTATCACCGGGGCAGAAAACGTTGGACCGTATTATGCTTCCGTACGTGAGATTTTTTTCCTATACGCAGTGCACTTTTTAACCTCTACACCATAAAGGAAAGCTTATAGAGCATCGATGTTACATCAGGCGGTGTTGTCTGCTTCGGTTTTGTGCGATGGTGGTTTTTATGATACGAAGCAGTATTGCATATTTCACGGCGCATCTATTATCGGAGTCGGGATGAAATGATGCCAAGATAGGTTCGAGAGGCCTAAACGGTTTTCAGTGGTCTGGATTGGATTCCACCCAAAACTCTATCAAGGACGAAAGAAATAAGCCCTTGGACCTCATCACATCTAAAACGGATCCCTTTACATTTCATATGTAGTTTTGGTTTTTTGGACGTGGAACATAAATCTAAAAGCTTCCAATACTATGTATATGACGGATTGCATCATGACACATAAGGTTTATACTACTTTTTGGAAAGTCATTTGAATAGGATTCTATGAAGTTAACACCGACTCCTGGCCAAGACTCTGTAACTCCGAAGAAAGAGTATTCCTTAATACGACACAAGAACGGTTATATAGGTCACTGGAGAAACATTAAAGACCGCAGTCCATTTAGGTTTTTGCGGCAATCAGTAATGTTCCACATATCCATGACTTATTGCTTAGATGCAGTAGAACTGACCCGTTTGTGTACATTTGAGTGGCCAGTGGAGCCTGAAGAGACAATTCGAATACAAAGGTGCTGCAGATCTTGCGAAACAATCTCAATCATTCAAATTTGCGGGATTGAGCGAAGATCGTAACTTTCGACAGCAATAAAAAAAACAAGAGCTTCAGCCGATCGAATATGTTATCTTCCTCTGCTTCACCAAGTCACCGTTATCTTCTTCTGTTCTGAAAATAGTCTGGACACAGTGATCGCTTATTTTGTCAACCTCATTATTTTGCTCTTTAACATCGCGTGGGACTTTTCTTCGAGTTTGTCGCTTGAGGCCAAAATCACGTTGCGACAGCTTCGTCAACAAAATCCCCAACTAAGGGTCCTATTGTGAAAATTCGTCGTCTTACTTCGTTCTTCATAATCTGTATACACGTGAAGGTTGACAGTTCATTCCACGGAGTTACTACTGTATGGTTCTATTAGCTCTCTCTCTGAATTCCTGGATCGCTTTTCTAGTTGTTATCTAAAGTTGTGCGTATGCCTTTGTGCGGCCTTCACTAGTTTGTCTTAGATCAATTGTCTCATCCCTTAGTTTGGTGTTCGTCTACTTGGAAGGAGCTATATCTCAGCATGTAGAAGTGTTATAACCCATTATGTAAGCACTTGTAACCTTATGATGAAGTTAAACGGCAAAAGATGAAAAATATGTCAGCCATCCCTAATTTTTTGGCATTCGTATGGAGCTTAGCTTCAACTACAGTTAGCTTTAACCATAAAAAAAGAGCTTCGATTTTAGCTTAATCACCAATTTCTTTTCTACTGGTTTAGGAGGTCATAGATATTCATTCTATTCTATTAGAATTAAAACTAGTCAATGGAATATGGTATCTGCGACGTTTTTGTCGAAGATAGCTACTATTCCTGTTGTTGCGATAGAGACTACAATAAAATTCTACACGGTTGGCACAGTCTACTCAAAGACCAATATTGAATTTGAAGACTCATTGTGGAAAAATGTGGTTTTGGCGGTGGAACATCATTTCGTTGAAGGGTATAGCAAGGAGGACATATTAGCTTTTGTTAATAAGCCATTGGAAAAGTTGATAAAGGCTTATCGGAAGACCAGACTAGTGCAAGGGGGCCATTTATATATGTATGGCGAACCGTTCTCTCATAATAGTTTCTGGCTTGTCAAGAGCAAATTGACCGAAAATTCGAGAGATAAGGGCGACGTGTTGGTTTTCTTACATGGAGGTGGCTATGCTGTAAGTCTACTTGATTCACATTTCATTGGGATTTTGGTTCTTTATAATAGTTTACCGAAGGACGTCAGAGACAAACTTTCAGTAATAGTATTGGACTACTCTTTGACGGTGGATGGTTACACGTACCCCACACAAATCCATGAGGCATTATCTCTTTATCAGAGTCTTCATAATGAAGGCTACAACAACAACATTAGTCTTATTGGAGACTCTGCAGGAGGGAACTTAGCACTTGCTGTCGCGAGATACATCGCGTACATGGATAGAGGGGCTATATATTTTAGCCAGTTTACTGATTTGAGGTTTGATTTCAAACTACTTCCTCAACCCAAGTCTTTAATTTTAATTTCGCCTTGGGTTGATCCTGTAAACCAGCCTGTTGGTCCTCCTGCTGAAGGTCTCACTCTGGAAGGCGATTTGTGCTCCAACAAGACCACTTTGGGTGATTGGTACACTGAAAACGTGGAATACAAAGACAGTGAATGGATAAACTTTAACAACACGAACTTCAAAGAGCACTGGGAAAACGTTGACGCTATATCACAAAAGGGTAAAACATTAGTGATTTATGGTGAGCGAGAAGTGCTCCGAGGGAGTATCGAAAAGTGGATGAGAATTGTCAACTCAAGCGAGAATCGAGTAAATTTCAATTTAGAGAAAGGTGGTCTCCATGACTGTCTTTTTTGCATCGAAAGTATAGACTACATGGGTAGCGAAGGAAATGCACGAGCCCTCAGAGGTGACATTAGGAAGAAGTTTTGTTTAAATCTAGCTCGCCAGCACTTGGTAGATATAATTTCCCCCAGGAAGAAGTAAGTTGGTCGAAATGAGTCAATCACAAAATGGTTTGTTAGAAAGATAATTAAGTAAAGTAAATGTATATTACTATGATCTGAGTATCCGTCTGAACACATATAATATATGTAAAATGAGGATACATTGTCATTAGTGTTGGAAAAGACTACAAATACGCATAATGTAAAACCAATCTTACGAGAGTCGCATTGACACTCTGACGGAATATATGCATTCATTTTCTAATAGTCTTGTGAGAACCAAGCATATATCTCGGCGAATAAATAGGTAAAACATTCCTCAAGCCTCACAGAGACAACAAGAGGTACTTTTTAAATTAGCTACATTGGGTAATAGCGAATCAACAGCAATAGTGAGTTAAGTAAGCGCACACCCACGGTCGATAAAAGATTGAGTATGTATGGAATTACCATATAGGTGCATGAATTCCTTATCGAATTGTATGGAACGAGCGTACATGTGGCTACGATTAAAAACTACAAATGAAGAATAATCTGTTAACTTTGGAGAGGATGAATACAAACAGGATCTAAATAGCTTGTAAGTAGTTAATCGTTAACCGTTAAGAGTAAATGAAAAATAGACAAAGACATTAGAGTATCAGCAATTGAGAACCTATTTAGATCTGCTTTCCTTGCAGTTTTGTCCAAAATGCTTACATAGGTTTTATGTTTGAGATCTCGCTTCCATAAACCATTAAGGCCTACCATTGTACATCCCCCGGAAAAAGTTACCTGATTATTCTCCTGAAAACCCATGTTCAGCAGAGAATTCTCTTCGTTCAAGTACACTACGTCCACTTCGAACCATTCGCTTCTGGAATACTCCGTGGTGATTGCTAAATTGTCACACGATAGTCCAATTTTCTGTTTGTACGTTTGCATATTCGGTATTTTACCAAAAACATGCGATTGCCGAAAAGGACACGTACGAACAAGAAGAGAACGCACCGCATATTGACCCTCTCCTACAAATTGTTAAGAACCAAACGAACCTATACGGAATTACGAGCTCTTTCAGCCGACATTCCATTTTCGGACATAATACACTGGGTAATTAATTGGAAGAATTTACCGAGCAGAAAATAAGTCGCAGATATAGGCAGAGATTTAGGGTACCGGAACAATCCCAATTAGAGAACCCAAGTAGACAGCTTACCATTAACATTACACGAATGTATAGGATGTAACGAAACATGAAATGCGGCCCGTCATATACAATGTCAATGCAACTGCACGAACAAGACGGACAGGAGACATGAGTAGCGTATTTAGGCATCTGGTTTGTAGATCCCCTGTATATTACGTGGAACCCACGAGGAGTTACCACGATAGTAGACAATAAGAATTAGTGGTCATAAGAGCTTAAATTTGAAAAATTGATTGATTACATATTTATACTAGAGTAATATCTATAAGTAATTATAGAACGGACAGATCTATAGTATAATCGATAGAGGGCTAAAAACAAATATTTATTTGTGCACTTGAACCATAGAAGGCCGAAATAAAAAAAAAATTCTCTCTGATCATCGTTGTTTGTGAGATTACGAGAATTTAATTAGGTGGACATTTATAAACCACTAATTTCAGTTTTTTTGGAGCAACAAGGACAAAGGTAGGTTATTCAGGTCGCTTGGAAGAAGTAGTCAGTAGATCTCAGAAAGTCTGACAAAAAAATCAAAAAAAACGGATCAATACACATAAAGACGCAAGATAGGAGGATAATCCGGAATATGTTACAATTTCAATATATGGCGCCATGGATCCCGACATTCAAATCGGCCACTGAGGCCGAATTAGCGGCCAACGAGAACAACCCTCCATTCATTACATTTCAATTTGCTACTGTTGACGCTAAGGGATTTCCCCATGTCAGGACGCTTGTTTATAGAGGGTTTTTATTCGACGACAGAAACAGTAATGTGATTGCATGTGTAACAGATAAGAGGACCAGCAAATACGAGGAATTGTTGACGAATGATAAGTTTGAAGCGGTGTTTTACTTCCCCAAGATCAGGAAGCAGTTTAGATTTCGGGGCATGGCAAGAATCATCGACAATACATACAAACCTGTCATTGACTTATCCAGTATACAACCTAAGACCATAATACAGAACAACTACCATAACTCAAGTGACAGTGACTCGGATGAAGATGAAGAGGAAGAGGAACTCGAAATAAGGGCGTCTAGTACGTCTTCGTCGCTCACATCGGGCCCCCGGAATGATTCTTCGTGCCAGATGACGCCTATTAGCCACAGTCTTCTTTCTCCATCGCTCTTATCTCAAGTTCAGAAGCAGAAGTCTTCGGAGAACATTTCATACACCAATTTGCAAGATTTATCAAGCATCGACTACTATCCTCCGACTAGCCAGGAATGGGAGTCTGAGCACAAACGCTTGTGGTTCAACTTGAGTAAGCCATTGAAAAAGTCCTTCAGGAAACCGAATCCTACAACACCTATAACCGACGAAAACCAGAAGTTGATAGATTCTATAAATAGGGGAGTCGACGGTAAAAAGGACGAGGACGGCTTAAAGAATTTCGCAGTTATTGGTCTCTTCATCGATCACGTAGATTTATATGAGCTTGACAAGGATAGAAGGTACATGTATGCTAAGGATTCTACTCAGCTGTGGAGTGAGGCTGAAGTATGCCCTTGATTAATAAACACTCATATCTGTATATATTATTTTTAAACATAATGATTAATGATATTATTTTTGTCTAGCGAAATGAATACATTTCCAATACGTAAATTAGTTCAGAGAAAGAGATTAACATTAGGCAATGTATCGATCTCTACAACGAACCTCTACATTGAGCCGTATACCTCTTGTACTAGCTACTATTTGGTATACGACGATGCAAGGCTGTTATTGTATTGCGCACTATTTTTTGCAATTTGTTTTGAAGTCATTCCAAACATATTTCGCCCTTGTTTATTTATTAATTTATTTCCTTTTCTTCCTTTTATTTTAAATAAACGTTCTATATTCTACTTCAATGGCCCCAAAAACAAAGATTCCCAAATCTGAAGATTTGCCAGCTTCTAAGCTAACTTATAAAGGTATGTCGGGCTTTAGAAGAGGCTATGAAAATTAGGCCCCAAAAAGTGGTACCCATTTGTAAATTTAGTACTAACATCCCAGATATGATCAAATCAGCCATCGAAACATTAAAAGAGAGAAATGGTTCATCGTATGTATTATAATGCGTAAAAAATATCGTATTGGGGGAAAAACCACTAACTGCTATCTAGTCGTCAAGGATTGAAGAAATATGTCCAGTCTAATTACAAAATCAAAGCTGCTAATTTTGATGCTTTATTTAACACTGCGTTGAGAAAGGGTGTTGAGACTGGAGACTTTCTGCAGCCAAAGGGACCTTCTGGTCCTGTTAAATTGGTGAAGAAGGGTAAGATTGCTCCTGTCGAAGCAAAGGTCACTAAGCCAACCAAACCAAGCAAACCAGTTTCCAAAGTTAACACTAAGAAAACTGTCACGAAAAAGGCTACGCCTAAGGCTGCCGCAAAAGCTGCACCTGCTGTCAAAAAGAAGACTGTGGTCAAGAAACCTTCTGCTAAGAAGGTTACTTCTGAGAAGGCTCCTGTTACCAAACCAGACGCAAAGAAGGTGACCAAGAAAGCTCCTGTTAAGGCTGCTCTGAAGAAAGCGGCAGCTAAGAAGGTCACAAAGACAGCTACTAAGAAGGCTCCAGCTAAGAAGGCTGCTACAAAGAAATCGGAAAAGAAATAAATGAATAATACTAGGCGTGCTCTTTTCTCTTTGTCAAACTAGCCAATTTGTATATTAGTGTTTTTTCTTATCAATTTGTATTAATGGTTTATTTGCGGCTATACGGTATTATTATCAACTCAAGGTATTCTTCTAATATGTGTTACGGTGTATATTAATGTGTACTATTAATATATTGATTATTTGTTTATATAAATGAGTCGCGCATTTGCATGATCGCATTATCAACACTTTTTGTCAAAATATCATTATTAAGTCAGTTGCTCTATTATAGCAGGAGTAGATCTAAAATGACAGTTGCTAATGGAAAAGCATCTCCACCGATAGCCATGGTTGTGGCTGCTCTTTTGCCAGATTTAGGAATAGGTATAAAAGGAAAGATGCCATGGAGATTGAGAAAAGAGATTCAGTACTTCAAGAATGTCACGACAACCACTAAAGACACTAATAGCATAAACGCGGTTATTATGGGGCGTAAGACATGGGAGTCAATCCCTGCCAAGTTTAGGCCGCTTCCAGGACGCTTGAATATAGTTTTATCTAGGTCATACGTCAATCATAGTTCAAATGACGACAATATTATATTAACAAATTCGATTGAAAATGCATTGGATAAGATAGAGGGATATGATAAACCAGTAGAAAAAATATTTGTTATCGGAGGATCAGAATTATATAACAAGCTCATTTCAGACGAAAAAGTACAACATTTGCTTATCACTGAAATTAAAAATAGTAAACCAGTAGAGGTCGATACCTGGTTGAAATTTCCAATATATACAGAAGCAAGTGACTGGGCCAAGCAGTCAAATGAAGATTTACAGAAATTCACAGGAATTGATAACGATGATGTGGAAATCACCGAGGGTGATTTCACTTATAGATATACATACTGGAAGAAAAAGGTTTAAGCATTCTTATGAGTATATATGAATTGAAAATAATAAATAATAAATAATATAAATCTAGTAATAAATCTAACTAAAATAATGACTATTTAGTTTGGAAATTTCATGACATAAACACCACCAAGAATGCGTTTTATTGCCCTGATTCAAGTATTCTTCGAAGCAGAACAATTCGTAGAAAAGTCTAAGATTAGGTTGAATGATGATATTAAATCTCCGGACTCTTACGAACATGTATGCTTCTAATAATGACATGTTCCCAAATTTCATAACCAGGGCAATGGCTAACGTAGCCGATCTCGAAACACCGATTCTACAATGGATCAACGTATTCAGATCCAAATCCTCAGGGTTAATTAAAATTTTTGATTGTACTTCTTGAGGACAATCTATAAGTAAAGGCATCATTGAATCTCTGCCATCATCTTTCAAATTATATATAAAAATGACCAGTTTTATTGTAGGATACTTCTTAAGGTTAATGTTTGAAACTTCGTAAACTTTAGCAAGATCATTATTGAAAGTATAAATGGGTTTAATAACTTCCTTGCCAATGGGATCAATTTCATCCAATTCATGTTCAAAGACGATATTTAACTGACTAAACCAAAGTGGTCTTTCACCGACACAAATAATCCTGGATATTTTTAAACATTTCGTAATAGTATAAGATGATGCATGCCTTAACGATCCAAGATATAGATTAGGTAGAATCTTTGAAGGAAAATTGTTATCTTCTTCAAAGTTGAACCAGTCATAATGTAATGGAGGTATTTTTTGAAGACTTAAGTTATAATAAAGGCTAATCTCATTATAATCTAAATCAAGAACAAGATTCCGGTCATTTAACTTCGATAATTTGATCCAGTTAATTATCCTTTCGATTTTTTTTAGAAGAATCAAGTCGTTTTTGAAAAAGTAGAGACGTAAATCTTGACCGCTACTCAACAAAGTCAACATCACTTCTTCGATTAATCCGCACTTCTTATCAATGTCCCATAGACAACCAAGCGACAAAGTTAACATAGATATCTCTGTAAATCCATCACCGGAGAAGATGAAAACATTTTCATCGTGAATTTTAACATAATGATGAATTAATTTCAAAACATTTAGGTAACATAATGTTTGGTTGAATGTTATTGATGACGAGTGTAATGATCCTGACGACGGAAATTCCAAATACAATGGAATATTATGCGCTGTACTGTCTAGGAACTTTTGCAATTCGGATAATCGAGGAAACCCTGCATCTTTATGACAATGAATAAATAATTTAAATGAATGATCGCTAGTGGCTATAGTTTGAAAATCCTTGACTGTACCAGTGAAGACATTTGGTAATGGGGACTTCATAGAATTCAAACTTAGGAGCATTTCTTGCTCTTTACCAAACAAATCAACTTCATTCGTAAAGGAGAAATAATTCAGATCCATCAGATTCCATTCCTGCAATGGTACGTCAACAATATAAATATATTTGTTAGTTGTCAATTCATTTATAGTTAATGCTGCATTTAAATTTATCGAAAAATCCATCGAATCATTATAAATCAAAAAATTAGATAACGGTGCCATGAGTTTCATCTGCAGGGAAAAGTTACGATTATTCAATTCGTTTAGTACCGGTAAAAAATCATTAACATGATTAAGTTTTTTGTACCGAATAAACTCAGTATGTTCTTGGGGTGCACTAAAATTAATTTCTTCCTCTTTCGGTGTTAGCAAGTCACTTAAAAAGCACAGGTTATTTAGCTGACGGCCTGATTCTTTTGAATTAACAAACATCAAATGGAAATGATCTTTCAACAGATCAGGCAAAACAACAGTACTGTCAGAAGTAAAGGGCTCAGGACCTTCAAGACTAAGATTCCCACAGAAAAAGTTTTGTTGTCGAATGCTATTCAACCCGTGCAAGTAAGGAAAACACTTCTCGGAAGGTAGTAATTTGTTAGTATAGTAGAATTGAGATAGTTCTAGGAAATCATTCATTCTTTCAATTCGAAAAATATTAGAATGATCGGCCACAGTGCTGACTTTATTATTAAAAGACTTGATGTAGAACTCGTTATCAACAATATCTGCTGTACCGCTAATTGATTCCTCGCTTACCTCATAACTTTCAATGCCGCGGTCTGTTCCAAGGCTAATATCAGAACTGGATTCACTGGTTAGGCCGTAATTGCCCAGGTCTACGTGGAAAATTGACAAGTCAGTGAGCCTAGGCAAGTTATCATATGATTTTGAAATAGCTGTTTCTTCTGTCAAACTAGTGGTAGAAGTCGATTTTCCATTGCAACCGGTCCAGTCGCTAATAACACGGTCAATCATACTCATGGCCGTAGTAGTATGGTAAATTAAACACAGCTTCCTAGTCCTCTTAAATAGTACCGGTGTTTCCTTTATGTAATTTTACAACAAAAAGTACCTCCCTAGTAGTTTTGACTACAGTTTTATGCTTGTATTTGCAGGGCAACCTTTTTCTATCTAGCAATATCTATTCTGATACTCTGACTTTCCCCTTGTAATAAAATTTATTAACCAAGCAACTAAAGTCTCTTATTTTTAAAAATTTATCTACATTAAAAGCCTTAAATTAAAACTTGAAAAATCAAACATCAGTAGAACAATGGCTTTATTTTCTGTGGCTAACGTGGTTACAAAACTGTTAAATCCCTTAATCGTCTCAAATGTGTTAAAAACCGTTACCCAGGGTTATTATTCTACATCAAATCTTTCCTGTCGTATGCATAGCCGCAGGCAATTCATTTTCATGTATATTAGCTTCCTATCCCATCGATGGAAGAAATAATTCCTTCTTTTGTGTATCTAGAATCACCATCGTGGTGTTCATAATGGACGTAATAACGAATACGATAATATACAGGAATACAGGCTTCGCGGATATCAAATAGTATTGGCTGCAACTATCTATATATGGCTATGCCAACAGTGATTATCAAATACAATAAACGGAGCTGTGTTAGTTACGAGATATACACCAAAAAAATGTTTTTGTGGTTTGTGGATGCAATTAGTTCGATAGACTCATTAATTGGTTCCATAGAATCGATGAAAACGAACGGCTCACGTATAGAATGGTTTGTGGAGCTATATAGCAAATCCTAATTGTACACCTAGTTTGGACAAAACCTCAAATTCGTTATATACTAAAATGAATTTGAAGTTATTTCATACAACATATTATATGTTTACAACAGATATAGAGTATAGATAAGAATTTTCGGTAGCTACGAAATGATGAAAGTGAATAATATGAAATTTAGGAACTTAGTATTATTGGTCGGAAGCATTGGAATCGCCAAGGCACTTAACGAAAACGAAACCTTGGTTTCTACGAGTGGTATGATTGGAAAAGTTATTGCAAATGATACCAGTGTGGTTGAATCTTCACATCCACCGGTGGATTCAGCAAGTTTATGCATCAGTACACTGACTTTGTCTACTTGTACGTGCGACCCAAAGGGGTCTGGAAGTATCAGCGTACCTGGTAGAAATCCGATTTACGAAGGTGATGAATGGGACAGATACGCTGAAATGCCCAAAGCAACTTCGACCGTATTGAATCCAGATTGTGTACTCAAAACTAATTTTAGTACGAATAGCCTTCATCACGGTAGATCAATTTTTAAAAGTGAGAAAAAGAGTTCTGTTGCTTCTCGTTCATCCAATTTAGCAAACCAGACATCTACAAGTAGTATTGCATCAGATACTGGAGTTCTGTTAACCTTTCCAAGTATTCATATTACTTCTACCCGTGCACATTACTACAATACGCTGACTCTTGATCACCACGACTTTGACTTTCATACTGGATACCAGAATAGTAGTATAAGTACAGGATATGGGAACATAAGCTCAACAATTGAAAGCGAAAGCTCAAGTACAACGATTAGCACTGAGGAATACACCAAAAACTTTAGACCAAGCAGTGAGATGTTAATTACAACTATCGCAGAGACTGAAGCGTCAACTTCAAATATACTGCTCTTACCAAAAGATAAGAGCCAAGGACTTAATACAAATACTGCACAACAAGAGCAACCTGCAACCTATGTAAAGGGAAATGAAGAAACAACTACGTTGAACATAGAGACACGCGAATCATTTGTACAAAGTCCGCCACTTCACAATGAGGTGACTTCAACCGTTGATTTTTATCCTATCAGCACAACTGAGAGCACCCAGGAGCCTGGAACTGAACATCATAAAACAGTGCACGAAACAGATTACGACAAGACTGAAAGTTCAACGAGTTCAGCGCAGGTAACAATGGAGCCCAGTCTGAAAGACCATCAATATAGTACTACTAATCTTAAAACTAAAACTAGCCAAATTAGCCATGATAACAAGCCTACTACTCAACCAGAAAATAATTGGTCTGACTACTGGAGTGACGAAAACTGGCCAGAGCAATGGCCAAGTGAATTCTGGAGTGATGTTTTCAAGGAAACAACTAAAACAAAAAATCCCATTCACTCAGAAACTCGTTCTGAAGCTGAGAAACACTTAACTTCGTCAAGTATCAAAACATATACTCACACTGGAAGGAAGAGCCACAACCAACATAGAAGCACATCTATCGTGCAATCTTTCGTTCCTTCAACCTACACTTCTGAGGGATCATTTAGAATTCTACCAACATCCCACATACAGACTAGTCATTCTGCTGAACGTACACCACATGACCATCAGACAGAAAAGAGCCATACAGAAGATGGTCATACAGAAGTTACTCGTACAGAAAAGCATCTTACGGAAGGACAACATACCGAAGAACCTTTGCATACCGAACAACCTAAACATCATACTGAACAGTCTCAGTACCATACTGAGGAACATCAAACTGAACAGTCGCAGCATATAGGAGAGCTCCATACTGAAAAACACCACACGGAAAAATATAGTACAGAATTGCACCATATGAAAGAACATTATACAAAAGAACACAGTACGAAACCCCATCATTCCGAAGAAACCATGGTGCAACCTTCCCGTTCATTAACCTCCACCATTTTATCCGAGTCCTCGGAGCCTATTCATAAAACTAGTGAGAGTCAATATTATATTACATCCAGGTCTGATGAAGGAGTACATTTGAGCTCAACGTCAGAAGGCGAGTCCGAACGAACCTTTAGCTCAATGCCAATTTCGTCGCCGTCTTCGGAGCAGAAAGGTTCATATACATCTGAAAACGGTTTCGAACCTACTTCTAGTACCTCTATAAGCACTGTTCCATCTATTTCATCACATCATGCGACTAAATTCTCCACTGGTTCAGCACCTCATTCAAAAACAAATTACTCCAAGCGTAGCAAATTAACCAGTACTGGTTCTATTTCTTCGGAAATCACTATCAGCTACCCTTCGTTCTCTAGACATTATCCCAGAAAAAAGTCTTATTCACCAATATTTACTTTAAAACCGGCCCCTAGTGTGTTGAGTCTTGGAAATACAAAACAAGCAAGTCCATTACTCCAAACAAACTCTGAAGAAACTGAGACCCAAACCGAAACATTATATATTACAATACTGTCTTCTACGGAAACCTTAACCTCTACTGCCAAATCGAGTTATCTGAAGCATCCAAATTCCAATGAAACTTCAACCATGTCTGTGAATGAAAATACTTCTTCAACTCTTGCTAGACCATATCACATTCTCAAACCAAATGATGAGACTGAGACCACTTCAAGTGAATCAAACGCTTCCAGAACAACTGTTTACTACTCATTATTGGTCCCATGTTTCATACTTTTGGTGTTATTATAGTACATTATAGTTGACTTTTTCATATAGACATTTATAATTTTGTGTAATTTGAGTAGTTGATAATTAGGACTGGTAAAATTTTCTGTTTTTGATATAGCTATTCGTAATAAATCACATATTTGTGAATATAGTTAATCAATTAATCACAGTAATATGTCAGAAGTAAGTTTAGTCATGAATGAATATTATATATGGAAATTTAAACTAACATAACGGTTTTAGGTTAAAAGAACTATAAGAATTACTACTCAACAACATATCTTAAAAGATTTACCACCAGTAGAGAATTATCCTATCAGACAATGGTCAGTTCAAATCACAATGTTAGATCAATCAGGTAATGAAATACCTGCTAATATTTTGGATAAAGTTACGTATTCGTTGCATCCTACATTCGCCAACCCAATAAGAACTCTCAAGACCCAGCCATTCAAGGTAGAGGAACAAGGATGGGGTGAGTTCGATATCCCAATTACAGTCCACATTGTTGGGTTGTCAGGAAAGCAAAGTGAAAGAAAATTTAACCATGATTTGAATTTCTTACAGGAAACGTACACCCTTGATCATACAATTTCCATTCCTACAAATAGATCACAAGTTTTGAACAGCTTGTTACTAGAAAGTGGACCAGTTCCTGCAAGTAATAACTTAGATACAAATAAACGTAAAAATGATAACGATTCCAGCAACAAATTGAAGAAACAAAAGAGTGCTAGTGGTAATGGTACTCCAATGAAAGGTCAAATTGACTTGGAACAATTGGCTAATGGTTTGACTAAGTTGAATGAAGACGATTTGATAGTTATAGTTCAAATGGTTACAGACAACAGAACTAATGATATGAATATTAAGAATGATATTGACAACGGCGAATTCACGATGGATTTATACACCTTGCCCGAATCGCTTTTGAAGAGTCTTTGGGACTACGTCAAGAATCATACTGGTGATGCATAATTGTAATTATTATATAAATGTCTTTGTAATTTGTATTGGAATATATGCTATATATAGCTCACAACATTACCTGTAATAAACCATCAAACATTTGTCATGTTTTTAGATTTGTCGTATGCATTTTTGCTACACAGACCAAACCTTTATAGTCTGGTCCCACGATGCTGTACAGATAATTAAACCATCAGGACTCGAACTTACTTGACTAACCTTATTTAAATGGCCCGCCATTCCCAAGGCTCCAACTATATTGCCCTTTAAAGTATCCCATATGATACAACCATAATCCGAGTAGCAGCTATATAATAACCTGCCCGATCTACTAAA
This sequence comes from Debaryomyces prosopidis, assembly GCA_030578795.1. Taxonomy (NCBI): domain Eukaryota; kingdom Fungi; phylum Ascomycota; class Pichiomycetes; order Serinales; family Debaryomycetaceae; genus Debaryomyces; species Debaryomyces prosopidis. The sequence goes on along the minus strand of JAKTZG010000017.1, from coordinate 122,595 downwards.
ATCTAGTGACACCACCCCTGGGGTATCATAACTAGAGCTAGTAGAATCAACCCTACTTATTTGGTCAATTGGGCTTCCTGAATATGATTCGTTGGCCGGTGGACGCAAGTTACCGAGATCTAGCTTATGAAGATTGGCAGATAAGGAATAATCGCTCAATTCGCAATCAGATCTCATATCAAAGAGTCGTATGATCCCGTCATCGGAGCCCGTCATGAAAGAGTGGTTATCTGGAAATACTTCAATGCAGTTGATGTCGCTATTTGATACTGGAAAACTTTGTACGGCAAACTGGCACCTAAGGTCCCATATTTTGGCATACCCATCTGAACTTCCAGATACAAAGATGGGTGATTCAGGGTGGCCCTGAGTATCAGAAAATTTGGCCAACACTAACACATCGCCAACATGATCCACGAAATCCCTTACTCTTCCTCCTTTATTTATGTCCCACATTATGCACGTCATGTCACCACTGGATGTGATGAGTTTCTCATTATTAATATAATCGCAATCAGAGATGTAAGCCTTATGACCCTTGAATAATGATCTGATGGATGTTTGATATTGATCTTGAACCCCGTATTGATAATTTCGAGGCTTTATATTATACACTGTCAAAGTATTGTCCAAACCCCCCGATGCAACACTTTCTCCATTCGGGGCAATAGCGCACGTTAAAACCCATTGATTCTCTAATGATATAGCATGCTTTTTAAATCCACTAACGGTATCCCAAATAATCATATATCCGTCTTGGCTGGCCGATAATATGTGTCTAGAATTTGAGTTCCACCGTATTTGGGCAATTTTATTTTGATGTCCTCGTAATGTATTGTATAATCTCAAATTAAACCTATCTGGGGAAAGCATTTCAACACCGCTCGCCACTTTAAAAAGGTTGGAATCTTGAATTCGACTCCGAATGTTCTCTACTTCATAATATAAAGTCCGTGTCTCTTGTCTGGCACTAGCGATTCGTTTCTGAATATCTCGTTTATATGTGTCACTATTACTTTTTATCATAACTATAGCACTATATTACAATTAAATTATATGAAATAAATTAACAAAGCACAGGAGTTAACCTATGCATGAATTATATAAGTTTTCGTCTTAGATCTCCAATATTCATCTGTTTGAATCTGTGCCCCAAATGGTTATTTTATCATAACTTATTAGAAAGGCACGATAACATCACAAAATAGGAAAGTCCCACATTTCGTGGTGAATTCATCACAATTTCCTTCCAAACAACCATACCTTTTAGGGCATCTTATCTACAAGAACAAGCAAAGTGGGAAGTGGATGATGCACAAACCAGGAATTATTTTTAACTCTAATGTAATTGAGTCCCCAAACTAAGAAAAGTCGTCAGCAAAACCGTGCACCTCTATATGCTTGCGGTAGCACGCAATTTTAGATTTCAATGTTTCAGGGTCCTGCAACTACGATTTGAAGTTGTTCTTTTCCTAATATAGACTTCACTGACCTGTGGACTTCTGATTTTGGATTGGAGTAGGAACTGGCGCAGCAGCTGTTTTCCTATTCCTATTTAACCTTTTGTTTTGTCTCAGTCTGTCATCTCTTTCAAGGTCACCGGTAACCTTCTGTAAGTATGCAGGGACTGGTAGGCCAGATTTTAGGAAGAACATCTTCCAATTTCTAGCTTTATCTTTGAGCTGCACTTGTGATCTATTTTTCAAAGCTTCAGATATTTTCCCACCAGCACCGAACAATTCCAAGATGTTGGACCACAGAGGGCCTTTCAATTCTAATGCGTGTCTAAGAGCTTTTTCTTCCTCTCTGGTCCATGGACGTCTCTGTAAGCTTTTGACGTTTGAGCCAGGGTTTAACCTAAGATGAATTTGCTGCTCTTGAATTTCCGAAGGCAAGAGGGCTTTGGTTATATCACTGATTTCTTGGCTTCTCAAGTCGTAGGTAGTTTGGTTATTTCCTATGGAGGTCATGGAGGTGGTGTCATTAGATGAGGCAGATGCCACAATCTCATCGCTATGAGGCGTATTGGAGGTTTCAGCTTCTTTATGAGAGGTATTCCTTTCTTTTGTAGCTCTTCCTTTTTTACCCCAAATCAAAAAGCCCATATTTTTGGCTGAATATTCAAAAAGTTCCTTCAAAAATGACAACCAGTCATACTCTTCACTAAGCACCTTATCGCTTGGGTAGTTCAATAATATATCTTTTCTAGACTTACAGCGGTCGATAAAGTCGAATTCTGTTGGAGTTAGTATCTTTGTCTTGCGCCTCTCCAATAAAATATCCTCTAAATTATGGGGCAAGATGTCCTCTAAGATATCTTCTCTAGACCTCCCGCCAGCTTCGACGGCTGATATGTATGCTTGGGTTTTCAAATCGAGATATAATACTGCTTGCGGCTTTAACAACTTTCCAATTTTATCACCAATGATGGTATTAACACCACTTTGCAAGCTCATATTATGCGGACTCATGTTAGAGAGTGTGTTTGCTGGATCTAAATTGTTTGCTGGACAAAATATATCCAAGAACGATTCATTCAAATAGAAAAAACCGACCTCAATAGTACCTAAGGTTGCTCCTAAAAATGTTGCTAAGTTAACTTTTCTTAATGTCAGTTCAATCAGTTGTTCTCTATTTCTGAAAATAGAGGGAGTTTTATCACCTTCTTTCCACATACCAGGGGCCAAGTGTTCCACAGACAAAAAAGGATCCTCCTCTGAATATAATCGCTTAGTAAATTCAAACAAAGATGTTAAATCACGGAATGTTGCTCCTGCAGGGGTGTCAGGATGAGCGGCCAAATCTAATATTTTCTGGTATGGTCCAAGAGCGACGATTCTCAACAACTGCGATGCTAAATTGTCTAATGTAGGCAAAGTATTAATTAATAGTTGAATTCTTGGTGGAAGGTAATCAGCTGCCACAATTGGTAATGGTAAAGCCGCCAAATGTGCATTTGCTAGTATAGAAAGTGGAGGTAATTGACTCGATAATGCATTGTACGCAGCATACGCAGTATTCGTATTTAACAATTCAGAATTAGCAGGAACACTTAATCCACCATGGTATACTTTTGTTTGCTCACCGTCGTTTGATTCTTTCTCTTTAGAGACACTCTTATTGGATTCGGTGGCCTTTTCTAATTCACTTGCAATCATCTGTAAATCCCTTTTTTCGTTCATCACTCCTTCTCGCAGATTTGACGGTTCAGGTGACTTCGACATCTGCTGGTGGTGATCTTCGATAGCCTTTTCAAACTCCAATTCCAATTCATTATGTCGCTTGTTTTTATCTTGTTCTGCTGTTTGGACCTGCGGCATCTGCTCTTCATGCTGTCCGGTCTGATTCAGGTGTCCTTGATTGTCAGCCTTGTTTTGAGAATCACTTTGCTTATCTCCTAAATCCTCTTTTTTGTTATTATGAGCGTCTTTTGTAACACTCCGGTTCTCTTCACCCTGAGGTTGTGCGGTTGAAATGCCTGTGCCATTGAGTGCTTGTTGTGTAGATTCCCTGCTCACGTTTCTCTCCGGCCCAGTTCTTGATTCATTAGTTTGCTTGTCCCCTTCGCCAGAAACTATATTGGTATACCCATGTTCACTAGAATTGTCCCGATTTTCGTCTACCTTTTGACGCTTACTAGTCTCATCTGTGGTACCACTGCCAGATTGTTCAAGCTGACGTTTTGAGTTCTCATTGCTATCAATATACGATTGTTGATAACCAGCTTGCTCGGCTCCGTGGCTAATAGACTCGGATATCACTTTATCAATTTCATCCATATTTATATCAACTTGGTCATCATGCGTTTGCTGATTATTCAGATTTTGGGACTCGGGTATATCATTATTTGTAAAGTTATGACCTTCATTATTAACATCCTGTAGTTCAGAAGGGTGATCTTCATTAGTTTCACCTTTAATATTGACACTCATCTTATATTAAATCCGGGTATATTAATCTATAATTTGACTATCAGTCTTGTTTATAAATTGATTTTTTTCTATAGCAGAGCATACTGGTATGCAGAACAAGTCGTGAGAATTTATGACTTTTGATACATACAATGAATAGTCGTTATCATCTGTCCTAAATACTTGATTCTGTTACTCTAAGTCTAGAAATCTACAAGAGATCATTCATGCGTGATTTAATTGTTGTTTGGTTCAGGGGGACCTTTTTTAGAGGATAATTTAGTCTTGAATTTTCTGATTAGTATTTGCCTTGTTTCACGGTAGATGGCTGGGGCCTCATACGCCTACGTGTTTCTATTCTGTTACAAACGATAATTGCATATCAGGGTTTATGAAGTAACGTAAATTATACTCACTGTAGACCAGTTAGAGGTCGAAGCTCGATATTCTGAACATTTGAGTTGCAAAATAGTAGCTGTATGTATATTATGCACCAACACACAATTTATATCTACAATTGTAAGACATGAAGCCTACACAAGGACACCCTTGTCGCCCCTTTCTTCTAAGTCATATGTCTATTATTGAAGCCTGGCTTACTTTTCTTTCTGTGATTACATCTTCTGCTATCATGATCTACGATCACAGCCTGCCAGAATCTACTATCACGAATTTGACTATACTAATGTCGCTTACATAACCCTTTCCCCTATATCGGCCATAAATATAGCGTTAGGGTGCAAATAGCTGATTAGGCAACTCCATACGACTCGCAACTTATGTGTATGGATTTATTGATCGATGCCTCGCTTACGGTTCCTTACGCTCAAACTCGCTTCTCCGTGGATAATGATGTCACAATAGTCCTGGCTCGAGTCACTTGAGTCAGTCTAGTCGCATTGTTCGTACTGCTGAGCAGTTCGTTCATTCAGCATCGTTTCCCCTCGTTCAACCTCTTGTCATTCTAACTATGATGACCATAGTCAGGATTTCAAGTGGACAGTAATCGTATCATCATTACGCTAATGTTATTTCCTCTAAACTAATTGATCGTTTCCATCGCCGGATTCCACACTCATGTACAGTCGACCTTCTTCCAATTTGTATTAATCATGTCCGAAACATAGCTTGGGTCACTAACATCTATTCTACTGAGAATACCACGCATAAAAACGACGCTAAAATTCACATCTCGTACATTAGTTCGGGCCCAGAGAGCCTTTCATATAGCGGTTCTTCACTTATGAACTCGATACAGCGATGCTTGCCGCAATTGAATGCCTTTTGCTCAAATCAACGAAATTTTGATTAGCGGCCAATTACCGTTTTGGGCAATTAGCGCTATTGCTATCTTCCCCCGTATAAATTCGATTGATTCCTGGCATTCCTACCAATATTAAAAATAATCGTTATTGTTGCTTCTTCTCATCATAATAACTAATAGATAGTGATATACAGAGTGATATGTCCATTTGTGAGAAATACTTTCCAAACGAACCAGAAAAACCAGTCGTCAAGACTCAATCATTCCCAGGTCCTGTATCCCAAGAGGGCATCAAGACTTTGAGCAAGGTCTTTGATAGCAGACCAGCTTACTTCATAACTGATTACGAAAAATCGATCGGTAATTACATTGTCGATGCTGACGGCAATGCGTACTTAGATGTCTACGCTCAAATTGCATCAATTGGGTTAGGATACAACAATCCAGCTTTAATCAAGGCCGCGAAGTCCGATAAGATGATCAGAGCAATTGTGGACCGTCCAGCTCTTGGTAACTTTCCAGGTACTGATACTGCGGAAATCATTGGCGATTTATTGAAGGCTGCTCCAAAGGGCCAAGACAAGGTCTGGTCTGGGTTGTCTGGAGCCGACGCCAACGAATTGGCATTCAAGGCAGCTTTCATGTGGTACCAAGGTAAGAAGAGAGGCTTCAACACTCCATTCACTGCTGAAGAAAACGAATCTGTCATGAGAAATGAGCGACCAGGTAGCCCTGAATTGGCCATTCTTTCATTTAAGAGAGCATTCCATGGTAGATTATTTGCCAGTGGCTCTACCACCTGTTCGAAGCCAATTCACAAATTGGACTTCCCTGCATTTAAATGGCCAAAAGCTGAATATCCAAGCTACAAGTACCCATTAGATAAGCACGTCGAAGAAAACAAGAAAGAAGACGAACGCTGTCTTAAAATCGTAGGTGAGATCTTTTCTACCAATGAGATTCCTATTGCCGCTTTGCTCATCGAGCCAATTCAATCTGAAGGTGGTGACAACCACGGCTCAAACGAATTTTTCCAGGGACTAAGGGACTTGACTTTGAAGCACGGAGCCTTAATGATCGTTGATGAAGTCCAAACTGGTGTTGGTGCTACAGGTAAATTCTGGTGTCACGAGCATTTCAATTTGAGCTCACCTCCAGACATTGTTACTTTCTCTAAGAAGTTCCAGTCCGCCGGTTACTACTTCCACGATCCAGAAATCATTCCAAGTATCCCATACCGTCAATTCAGCACTTGGTGCGGTGATCCAGCCAGAATGGTTTTAGCTGGGGCCATCTGCGAAGAAGTCATCAAGAATGACTTGCCAGCAAAGGCTCAAGAGGTCGGTAGCTACTTGTTCTCCAAGTTGGAAGCCTTACAAGCCAAATACCCTCAATACCTTATCAACTTGAGAGGTAAAGACAGAGCTACCTTTATTGCTTGGTCTTTGGAAACTGGTACTGCTCGTGACCAATTCTTAAAGGATATGAAGTCCGTCGGTGTTAATATGGGTGGATGTGCTGAAACATCAGTGAGATTAAGACCTACCTTAGTGTTCGAAAAGAAGCATGCCGACATCTTCGTTACTGCCGTTGAACAAGTCTTATCTAGCTACAAGTAATTTATAATGGTTTAGTATGGCTAATTATATATAGTTTAATGAATTAATTTATTACTGATTTGTGTGGTATAGCCATTCATCTTGTAGATCTTGCAGATTATAATAGCTTATCAGGAGTGGTCGTGCTCGGCGAATCTCGGTTATAGTTTTTTTAGTCAAATTTTAGATTTCAGGCATTCTAGTTTACGAATAACAACATATACCCAGAGGTGTCATTTACATTCATTTTGGCTGAAGTTTTTAAGTTGATATAGCGTATTTATCCTAAGAAACACACTGACGAGACCCTGGGTAAGACAGGATGTCGGAATTTGAAATACGAAGAGATATGCGATATGACATCAAACAGTTTTTAAAGCTTGATTCTAACGCGTCTTTGATATCGGGAGGTATAGCAGGAGCAGTTTCACGTACAGTTGTGTCGCCGTTCGAAAGAGCCAAGATCTTGTTGCAACTTCAGGGCCCTGGGTTTAAATCATACAATGGGATGTTCTCCACGATATTCAAAATGTACGCTGAAGAGGGCTGGAGGGGGCTTTTCAGAGGTAATCTTTTGAACTGCATTCGTATTGTCCCCTACAGTGCCGTCCAGTACGCTGTGTTCGAGAAGTGCAAGGCTATCATGATGACTAATAAAGACGATGCGTCTGAGCTCCAAGTGCACGAACGGTTAATCGCCGGATCACTTGGTGGCATTGCATCAGTGGCCGCTACATACCCCCTAGACCTCGTGCGGGCGAGAATAACTGTGCAGACAGCATCTTTGGCAAAACTAGCCAGGGGTCGTTTGGTAAAGCCCCCGTCGGTGATTGAAACGTTGGTGGAGGTCTATAAAAATGAGGGTGGCTTCTGTGCCCTCTACAAGGGAATAGTGCCCACCACTATGGGAGTGGCCCCATACGTCGCTATAAACTTCACTCTTTATGAAAAAATAAGAGATTACATGGATAATTCTCCCTCCGACTACTCGAATCCCATCTGGAAGCTCTCGGCTGGTGCCTTTTCCAGTTTCGTGGGTGGTGTACTCATATACCCCTTAGATTTGCTCCGTAAGCGGTATCAGGTCGCCAGCATGGCGGGTGGTGAATTGGGCTTTCAATACTCTTCCGTAACCCGTGCATTGATCACTATTTTCACCACTGAAGGCTTCTTTGGAGCCTACAAAGGTCTTACAGCAAATCTCTACAAAATCGTGCCTTCCATGGCTGTGAGCTGGCTCTGCTACGATTCGCTTAAAGAACTAATTGCCAAATGGTAGATCTGTCCCTTCTGGGGCCTGCTATCCTTTTCTAAACTTACATTACAGCATAGACTAGACTAATATACACTTGTATACTGATATACGTCTCACGTGAATATCTCTAATTCTAACCAACCAAAATGGTTGTTTTCGAAAGCCGACACAAAACTGCCCCAAAGAAACGGTCGTGTATAAACCCAAATATCATACCATAATTTTCATGGTACTTATTCAATGGGACATAAATGAACAACGATTCTTCATACCCAATAGTAATAATTGAAGTAATTGATCAAATATGAGAGCTACCCGTGTTTTATTGAATGCTGCTAAGAAATCCAGCGCTAAGCCATCACTTCCAGTTGAAATGTACCCATTATTTGCTGCTATGGGGGTTGCAGTTGTATCTGGTGTCTTTTTCACCTACAGACATTTCGCCCACGATAGAGAATTGAGATTGTGGAAGAACGCAGACTTATCTAACTTGGACAATGTGTTAAATGCTGAAGTTAAAAAGAATAGCGAAAAGGACAATGGAAAGGCTGAAACCAACTAGAAAACAAGGATTAGGTAGATTCACAACGAAGAAGTAAGCCCAAAAATGGAGCTTCTTGCATGATGACATAGCATCCGCGTATAATAAAAGCCGCAATTGGAAAGTAGAAAGGTGGAGCATTGGTGGAGTATTGGTGGAGCCATATGGGGCCACTGGGGTGGATCATGGGAAAAGTTCTAATTGCGTTTTTAGTTGAGTGTTTACAGTTTAATACTATATTTTATGAGTTTATGTTTATCTATGTACAGTGGACACGTCTATTCGTCGTCCTTTATGTTTGAGTAGTAGTTGGTCAATTCGGGGATTTCGTCCAAGAGCTCCAATGCTTTTTTGAGGCCCTTTTCGTGGGCATCGGGAAACTCGACAAGGGTATCATTTTCGGCCACATATCCAGTAGTTGAGTCCTTAAGCGTATATCCCTTGGCTGAGAGCTTGTTGGAGACTTCAAAGATATCTCCGGCATGAGTCACTATCTTGAACAACTTTTCTTTGCCGTACTCATTGTCGGTATCCTTGTAGTCTTCCACATCCTCTGCACCTATATCTATCGCTACTTCGAGAACATCGTCGAGGGTCTCTGTCTCGTTAAGAGGTGAGAATATAATGGAACCCTTACGCTCGAATAAATACTGGCACGGACTTAATGACGCATTAAATTTTGACATGGCATGTTTCACCAATCCAATTGTACGGGTCTTATTGTCTGTGCTAGCCTCCACGATGAATGCAACACCTCCTGGTCCCATAAATTCGTATGTCACTTCTGAGAGCTGTTGTCCCTCTGAACTGATTTCCCCAGTACCTCGCTTGATGGCATTTTCGATGATCTTCTTGGTGACGTTTAACTTCTTAGCCTTTTCCATAAGAGTCGCCAATTGAGCATTACCATCAACTCCTCCTGCCTTGACACTCGCCACAATTCTAGTAGCGATCGAATAAGCTTCTCTAGACTTCTTAGCATCATTTTTCGCTTTATCGTGCCTGATATTAGCCCATTTAGAATGCCCCGCGAGCATTAAACTACTAGAATGAAACTGTAATCTTGAAACCCTAAGTGTTCTGAATACAGACACATGCGTTCTGATGGTCTTTGAGCAGCATAACATCCTATTTGTAAGTATTTAGCGTCAGGAAGTCTTGATATTAATAGAAATTTTTCATATCTTTACCATCTAACTGAGAAGTTGATCAGGGGCGTGTGCTGCACAATCTATTGTAAACTTGTCAATCCTTTCTATCAAGCACCAACTGATTGTATTTAATCAATTATATTCTATAGTTGAAGTCACAATTGAAGTTTTATTGGTAACAGGTTTCGTTATTAAGAGCTTTCTGTGAAATTGGAGAAGAAAAATAAATAACGTATCATCATGAGTTCTGCCAATGAAGCCATGACAAAGCGGACATTATTAGCTGCTATTGCTGATGAAGACTCAGTTACGGGCTTATTGTTGGCTGGGGTTGGACAAATTTCGAACGAGCAAGGCAAGGAAACCAATTTCTTGACTGTCATACCTGGTAAGACATCCGTTGAGGATGTCGAAGAAGCATTCGAGAACTTCACTTCCAAAAGAGACGACATTGCCATTCTTTTGATTAATCAACATATTGCCGATCTAATCAGATACAGAGTTGACAATTACACCAATGCATTTCCTGCAATATTAGAAATTCCTTCCAAGGACCATCCATACGACCCAGAAAAAGATTCTATATTAAAGAAGGTAAGGAGATTATTCGGTGAGAACTAATAAGCAGCCCATTCGCTTTGGTAATTAATTTCGATTGTTCAATATTCACTTCAAGATTATATTTTTATAATACATTTACTTTATATAGCATGATATAGATGCAACAAGATAGTTTTATTAGGTTTACGATGCCACTATTTCTACGGAACGAAGTTGTGTATTTATACTTATATTGCAACAGAAGCTTTACGAAGAAAATAATACAGTATCTTGGAAATATATACATCTAGGAATATTTTATTTCTTCTTGTTTTTCTTCTTATTGTTCTTGTTTTTCTTCTTCTTGTTAGTTGTAGTAGAGGTGTTATTAGACTCACCCTGACCTGCTGTTTCATTCTCTCCTTCTTCATCTTCACCTTCACCTTCTCCATCACGCTCAGTTTCAGTATTTCCAGGCTCTGTTGATTCTTCATTCTCTACTGATTCAATCTTTTTTGAAGTTTCTGAAGTTTCTTTGCCTTCGATAGGCTCATCAATTATTTGCGGTCTCTGATCATCCAACTTGATTTCATCCATAATTGGCTCATTTTCATTCGAACCATTTTCTGCATCTTGAGTCTCTATCCTCGAAGCATCGTCTTCCTTATTTTCTGGTGGTGAAACTACTGAAGTGTCTTTTGCTTCGGTTGTTGGTTCCTTAGGTTCCTCATTTTGAGTTTCAGATTCAACATTAGTCTCTATTGTATTTATATCAGCTACGTTTGCAGGCTTGCCGGATTCTGAATCTTCCGTTTGGGTTTCACTTTCAGTTTTATCGTCCACTCTCAAAGCATTAGAATCATCAATCTTAACTTCTGCAAGTTGATCATTTGCTGTATCTGTTGTAGCCACAGACTCTGAATATTTAGCCTCGTGTTCTGTATCTTGCACATTAGATTCTTCGGCTGAATTTCCTTCTCCCTCATTTTTATTGTCAGCTTCATCTACAACAGGAGAGACTTCAGCAACTAGTTTACTTTGCTCAGGCTCTTCATTTTCCGGTGCTGGTTTACTTGAATCTTCTGGACTAGTTGAATTTCCTTGAGAAGCTCCCTTTTGCCAATAGTTTTTACCTAATATATCTGGTAATACGCAATCTTTAACATAGAAATCTCTCACACCAACGATTCTCCTTTCTCTCTCACAAGCCTTCAACCACTCGGGTCTAATAATGGGAATGTTCATGTCAAAAGCCTTCAAATATTCTGAGTTCTGCTTGTTTTCTCTAGTACATATATAATGAGTAGTATCAACCTTGATTTTGTCTTGTGGTGGATAATTAGCACCCATATTCTTCAACGTATTTTCAATATCTTCTACTGTGAATTGGTCATTAGCGCTTATATCACCCAAACAAACAGTAATACCAGATAAATCTGTCATCTTATGTGTGGTGACTTCAATGGCTTCCGACAGATAGATACCTGCCGTTGTGTCCAATCTCAACTGAAATTGAAATGTTTGATCAATCGATAATCCTGATAGTTTAGTGGTTTTACTGGTCAAAGGCTGTGGAATAGCACCCAACTTTTTACCATCCTTGAAAAGAATTAAGTTTTTCAAATTGGCTGTTCCCAATTCCAAGGTATCCCACTCTAATACGCATGAAGTCTGAGTAACATTCTTAATTTTTAAATTAGGAGCGCTCGGTAAATTTGTACCAAAAGTTGACAATATCTCGTCTTGTATCTTGTGGAATTGTTCTTGTTCTTGCTTTTCGCCTTCTAAATCCTGGTCACATTTGATTTTAACAATCGACCCTGCTCTGACCCCATTAGGCAATAAAATTGTTGGAAATTCGATTAAATGATGATCTTTTGTCAACAATAATGCTAATGAAGCATCAAGTTTTCCAACCGTTAACGATACTTCTACCATGTTTATTCAATTGGTTGATCTATGCTCTTGCATTCTTCGTTCAATCACTATTTCTATTTCACACGTATTTTGTTTACTAAAAATCAAAGGTCGTGTGGAATTCAATTATACGGGTACAAAGACTATTGAATGATATGAATTTTATTAGTACATATATATTGAAATTTACAGATTATAATCTACATGGGTATCCCCATAGCCGCTAGGTCCTCGTTGATTTCTTCATCTGTTGCCTTTCTTAACAATAAGTCTTGGCTTGGTCCTTCATCGTTGTCGCCCGTATTGGAGTATAATGCAGAAGGAAATCCATGAAACTGTAATAACCCGTTCAATATACCCAATTGGTAATTTAAATTGTTTCTTTGCTCTACTAATTCGAAGACTGTATTTTGCTTGATAGCTCTTTTGCTCAACGGGGCAATTTCATGACCATTTGGTACATTATTGGCCATACCAATAGCACCTTCGTCTAGAGGTGCCACAGCTGTATAGTTCGGTATCAGTGGGATAGCAGTGAAGTTATAGTCAGGCACAATTTGATCTAGTTGGTTACGTTCCTTGTTTATTTTGTACCACAAGGATGTCGTGTCAGTAATCATGTCGTTTTTGCAATCCATAAGCTTTTTGAGGAAGTTCTGATGAATCGACGTTCGAGATGCGATAGTGCCGATATCAATGCATTTCAATTTGTAGTTGAGGTTCGAATTGGCCTGTTTCAAGCTATCTTGGTGGAATTGATTTATTTTGTAATATATTCTAGAAAGTTCTGGATGTGATCCTTCTAGACATAGTTGCAATTCATGCTCAAGTAAATTCAACTTATCCTGGTACAATTTATCTCTCAATTCTGCAAATGACGATTCGATAGATATCAACTCTTCGATGGCTAGTTTGCGCTTCTCGTTCATATCCACGTCGTTTTCATTGCTTTCAGAATCTCCTATATCATCTGCATCCTCTTCGTCTGCTTCTTGATCATCTGTTTTTTCACCATTATTTGCCTCGTTTTCATCGTCTTCGCCGCTATTACTATTGCTATTATTGAAATCATCTTTCTGCGACTCCTCAACATCTGAGTTATCACCTTCGTCATCTTTCACATTATTAGGTGTAACCAGATCCTTCTTTTCGGTATTTGTTTCGTCTTCACTCTCTATTTTTGGCCTCTTATTATTAGTAGTCTCAGAATCACTGAGTGTACGCTTTGATTCCCTCCTACTTGTGCCATCTTCCACACTTTGGCTTATTCTTTCCAAATCCTCCATGATTTCTTTGTTGGCTTCCACATTATCCTTCGGGTTTATTGACATTTCATCACCAGTAGAACTTTCCTCTATTTTCGGGTCTCTCTTGTCAGTATCTTCAGGCTTCTTCTCCAGTGTCTCTTGGTTATCTTCTTCTAAAGTCTTCTTTTCCGTTTTGACTTCATGCTCGTCAGCATCGTTATCCGAGTCCACTTCTTTCAAGTGTGCCAACTCAGTCAACTTTGATATTGCATTCAAATCCAGTACCCTTTCTCCACTACTGTTAGGGTCATCGTCCAAAAAGTCCATCTTATCCGTTTCCGCTTCCGATTCGTCCTCTCCTAAATCGCTGAGCTCTGAGCTTTCGTAGTTATCTCGATTCGTAGTGCTGTTGTTTTCCTGAGAGTCCTGTCCAGAATTACCGTTATTCGATATAAAATTGGATGTTCTGTCGTCCTCAACCCCCTTGTTATTCAATGCTAAGTCAAATGGTGGAGGAGAGGTGGCTATATCTGTTAAGGGTGATTCTTTATTGTTTGATTCTTCCGTAGCCATTGAAAGATATCTATGATGCTTTATAGCGAATAAAATCGAGACGTTTACACAAATTATATATTTTTCCTAGATTTAAACTAAAAGCACAATCTTTCTTAATTTCTTCAGATATTTCAATGAATCCGCTTGGTTTCTTACTTCAATTGACGTCAATATCTTTACAAAGGGGTTTTGGTTTTTCTCTATAATTGTATCTATTTTATATGCAGTCGTATTTTCCTGAGTTTTCTACACCAGTTCGAAATTTTTTTGAGATGAGGTCTTAAATAGATAGTCTAATATACGGATAAAATTACGATAATTTAGGCATGTCTACGTTCAGCTCGATCTTTGGATCATCAGATGATAAAACGAATGTTGATAAAAGTATAGATCTGCTATTCAAGGCTTCAAAAGGGCCGGTTTCTAGACAATACTCTACCAGGGCTAGAACCATCATTGAAATTGGTGAACCAAAGAAAGACTCAGAGGAAGATGAAAACGAGAGCATTGAGGAAGATGAAGAGGAACAAGAAAAAGACATAAAAGCTGAGGCCAAACGTGCTAAGAAAACAAGGCAAAAGAAGGAATTGAATGAAGATTTGGAATCGAAGTACTACGATAAGTTGTTAAAAGAAAAGGATGAAGAAGTACCAAAAGTGGATAAGATAGCAGAGCGTAATATTGAAATTGAAGCAGAAGAAAAGGAGGAGAGTGAACCTGGGTCGGATTCGGACTCAGAAGATGACGAAGACCCAAGTAACGAAACTAAGTCTAAACGAGCCAAGACACTTGACTTAAAGGAAGCTGAAATGGAAAAAGCGGAGCGTACTGTATTTGTGGGTAATGTCAATGCAGCTGTTGTCAGTTCAAAGCAAATGTACAAGAAATTCAAAAAACTTTTCTCCCATTACGGAAAAGTGCAGTCGATTAGATTTAGATCGATCTCGTTTGATGATGCGGTTCCAAGAAAAGTAGCATTCGCTAAGAAAAAGTTACATAGTTCCAGAGATACCTTGAATGCGTATGTGGTTTTCACGGAAAAGGAGCCATCGTTGAAGTGCATCTCCAAGTTGAACGCAACAGTATTCGAGCATGCACATTTAAGAGTTGACCATGTCGCCCATCCAGCACCAAAGGACAACAAAAGAACTATTTTCGTTGGAAATTTAGATTTTGAAGAAAAGGAAGAAACCTTATGGCGTTATTTCAACTCTAAAACTGACAATGATGTTGAGTCTGTTAGAGTTATCAGAGATTCTAAAACCAATTTGGGTAAAGGTTTTGCCTTGGTTCAGTTCAAGGACACATTATCAGTAAACAAATCTTTGTTACTTAATGACAAGCCAATGTCTGATGAAAAGAAACGTAAGCTTCGTATCTCAAAGGCCAAGGCGCACACTAAGCCATCCATATTGTCGCCAAATCACATTGACAACTCTAAGAAGGCTTATGCCTCTAACAGATCCAAGATTTCCGCAAAGTTAAGTGATAATCAAAGAACTAAGTTAGGTAGAGCTCAATCTATTTTGAACAAGAGTGATAGAGCAACCGTTGGTAAGACCAAGTCGATTATTGAAGGTCAGAGAGCTTCAAAGGGAGATCTGATCGCTGGTATTAAGGGTCTCAAGAGCAACAGAGACAGAAAAGTGAAGAAACCTAGAGTCAGAGATAGATCTACCAAGTTTAAAAAAGAAAGAGAGTCAATGGCTTCGGAATTGAAGAACGGCCCAAAGAAATGAGAAATATTTCATTACTTTCGACCAACTGCAACTCATAGCACCTACAGTTAGTATGATCTATTTTCATTGTGTATAATAGTATGGTTTAATAATATTCATGTGCATATTTAGTATCGTAAAAGTTACCTTAATGATCATAATAGATATTGAGATTGAGATCTGACATGAACTTTCAGCATATTTTCGATAATAGAATACTCGTACTATCTCCATAACTTGCTATATATGTCCCATATCGTCGTATTGTACATTCTAAAGACTAAGTAGGTGCTGGAAGCCGTATAGTGAATACTTGAAAAATATTGTATACAGGGCATTAACTATGAACGAGAACATGTATGGAAACAACACGAAGTTCAATATTTAGGACGTATTTACTAAACGAAGTACATTCAGTAGTTCAATATCGATTGATATTGTGAAATATAATGTCAGATAATGGAATCAAACAGCTGGCATCTTTATTTCCGGTTTTATCTGAGTTAGAATTAAATAGGACGGTTCTGACGTTAGATCAAAGATTTCATGAAGCGAATACTACAAATGACTTGCATAGTTTAATAGCTGAAATAGATGCGGCAACAGCTTCAATTGATAAGGAATTGAATTATTTTTCGATAATAAAGCTGAAAAAGCATCAACAAGAAACGTCTAATATTGAATTAAATCGAGCTAAATTATCAACAACAATTCTGAATTCGACAGAAATGACACTGTTATTCTCGGCAGCTAATGATCTAGGGCATTCCTTGACATTCAAAATAAAATCATTGGACCAGGAAATCGGTAATGTCAAGCAAACCCTAGATTTTGTTACTAATATACAGTCATTAAGGAATAATATAAATCAGGCTAGTTATGCTATTGAGCACAAAAATTGGGAATTAGCAGCTCAATGCTTGCATACTATTACATGTAAATTACCTTCTGAACTAGTTAATGGTAATTTTGCATCAGTTGTGATTCCAAGTGCTGATATACCTGAGTTACCCTCTGAGACAGTGAAAAAGTGGATTGAGTTATTAACGGAAGAATTTCAAAAAGGATTTAATAAAGCATCCAGAGATAGAAATGTTTCTGAATTAACGAAATACTTCCAGTTATTTCCATTGATTCAGAAGGAAGAGATAGGTCTCAATTGTTATTCCAAATTCATTTGCCAAATCATTACCGATACTCTGCGTTCGTTGATTACTTCCGCATCTGGTGGTAGTAATGCTGCTACAAAACACGGCATGTATCTTACTATAAGTATGAAATTATTCGAGAATATATCTATGATGTTATCTCAGCACGGTCCATTAATCAAGAAATACTATGGACCTACGTACGAAAATGCAATTACATATGTTGTAACAAAAATACAATATGAGATTGACTCACAGATTGGTTTAATCAGTGATACTTTCTACGATATCAAAAGAATCGATAAGGTAATACAAGACATTAATCTCTATAAATTTCCGGTTTTTTCCAAGCCAATTTCTGAATATGATGATCCCTCCAATGGTGACCAAATCAATATGAACGCTGAAGATGATGAATTAGTTTCTATTGTTGAAATAGGCGATTTGGTGAGTGAGTTGGCAGGAATCTTACATAATTGGGCATTGTATTGTAAATTTATAACGTTAAAATATTATCAATCAGATGACAATACCGCAAACGAAAAGGAATTGAAACTCCCAAAATTAATTGTGAACTCCAATTTCACAAGTAAGATTCATAAAAAATTCTTACCTGCATTCGAAACTTTATACTCTTATTACTTTAGACGGTCCTTGGAGAAGGCTATAACCATTGAGGAATTACCGTCCTTAGAACCTCATTTAATAATGACACCATCATCAAATCCACCAGATCAAGTTCCTTGTTCATCTGTGATAGAAGACGCTACATTAGTGTTGAATACTACTTTGAGAAATATATTAGATACAGCACAACCAATTACACTCAAAAAATTCATCAACGAAGACTTCAAAGTTATTCAAAGGGACTTAATCAATGGCTTCTTCATAAAAAATCTCAATTCTAACCAGCCACGTTATAATTCTACTTTGACCCTAGTTGCACCTTCAATAGCGACAACTGGGGTACTTAGTGATACTGCTAGTCCAGGAATATCAAGAACCGGGACACCAGTTCACGAAGGTTCAGGTACAATGGGCTTTTTTAAAGGCGCTTCTAGTGCGTTGGGAAATGTTGTTGGAAGTGGAGCAACTGTAGGTGCTGGCATCAGCACAACTGGTGCACATACCAATAATCCTAAATTAATGAATTTTGTATTGTACTTGAATACTGTTGCGATGGGGCAAGAATATTTTACAAAAATTTATGAAAGCATAGTCAAAAATGAACCGGACTACCTAAGAAATAACTTTCCTTTTGGTAAAGATCTGGAAAAAATTGCAAGCATACTTAAAACAGAATTTTTGGATCCATTTATATCAATCACGAACAAAATTATTCAAGATAGTCTAATTAATTTTTACAATCAGTCGCTCAAAAATAAATTTCTTACGCTTATTAATGACTGCTTTCCTGATGCCAACGATTCACACTACATAATTTACTCAGTTAACACTTTGAATGATAACTCGACTATGTTGAAATTTACAACGGCATGGCAATCAATGATCAGACCATACAAACAAACATTTCACAAGTCGTTAATTTACAACAAGCTCTTGAGGCTATTGGTTGTAAACTTGGCTAATTTGATCGAAAAAAAGTTAATTAATGTGTTTAAGAAATTCAAAATAAATGAATTGGGATCACTTAAGTTGGAAAAAGATATGTCTCATATCATTAATGAAATGTGTGAAGCTAACTATGAATTACGGGAAAAGTTTGTGCGGGTTACTCAATTAGTATTACTTGTTGGTATGGATGATGAGGAATATGATATGAGTAACGAAGGCGGTCATAATAATGATGATGCTGGTCAGGAGGACGAGGAATTAGGTGTGAATTGGGTGTTGACACCAATGGAAAGAAAGCAAGCTAGAAAATTTAGGGTTTAATCTACAATTTCATTGAATTAAATTTTATTAGGAAATTCCTATCATTAAATTTGTCATTACATATACTATATAACAATTGCTAAATTAAGCACATTCACTAATTCTATAACCACATTAAAAATAAAATATTTTACATATATCAAGATTCAGATTCAATTTTTTCTTCCGTATTGGCGTTTGGCACAACGTCTCCCGTATCTTGATCTTCTTTGTCGGACCCTTTGGTCTCTTCTTCCGCAGCTTCTTCATCCGGTTTAATTCTCAATCTATCTATTATCGCTTCAAATCTTGGATGACTGTAATCACATTCTGCTCCTTTGGGACAGAAACCAGTAAGCCACAATGGACACATAATTTTTCTAATGTGTCTGTTTGCACATTTAGGACCATCTGGACAAAACCCTTTCTCATAACTTGCGCATGGCGGTATCTTCAGCTGTGGATCAACATGCAAATATAAACATTCTGGTGTCTGAGTACAAAATCCGTTCTTCGAGTAGAACAAGCACTCTGGCATCTTTCTTAAATTGTACTCATGTAAGAACTCACAATGATCATTTTTTTTACAAAGACCTCTCAACCAATGCTTACAAACAATCTTATTCGAATACATAGACGAAACATGCTTATGTGGGCAAAGACTTCCATTTGGACATGAATTATTTGGGTTCAGTGGATTGTAGAACTGACACACTGGACGGTCAGGATCTAATCCAAAATTATATTCCTTGCGCAAAAATGGCTCGAACTTGAATCTCTTGTTCTTTGTATCTGGATGTATTACCGGGTTTAACTGTAACATGGTTCTGTTAACTGTGTAGATATATTCTTAATGAATATAGATTATTAATTCTTTATATGAATGGTTTATAAGAGTAATAATAGGTCATGTGACTTTGGGTATTTGGGCTATATCGATACTACTTGTGTTAGAAACATAGTAACTGGCTACAAGATAATTGTGTTGAATAAATATGCATGGACTAATAACTATCAACAACTAGTATAATAGTACAGAACTAAATGGCTTAGCGGTCACTAGCTTCATAGTTGTCTACACTATTCATTCCAGAATGATATGGTGACAATAATGCATTTTCAGAAGAACCATCCAACTGATTTAAGTTTTGTTCGCTGAGCTTGTTGAACGGGGCATTCACGCTGGATTTTCGTCTGTATCTTCTTTCCTTTTTGTCCTTCTTTAATAATTTTCCTCTATCAAGCACGTCCTCTCTGTAATTTTCAGTTACAAAGGCCATCATATTTTCTCGCCTTCTCACTCCTTCGTGTGCCCAGAATTCACTTCTGTATAATTCCCAGCCCTCCCTAACATCAGTATTGAAAATTCTTGCATTTAGAATTAATTTCACATCTGCGACCCCAATCCTTGGTTGGCATTGCAGTTGACATAATGCTAAAAATACTTCTAATTTCGAATCCCTATTACTTTTTGTGGATGGATACACATTATGCAAAGCATTACGACATACCGTTGCGTTGAACAAGATAAACTCTCGAATTAAGTCGGTAATCGAATCTGTCAAGGGTGTCTTGATTTTGACGAGTCTCACGTTGAGCTGGCGTAAGCCCTTATTTGTAGACGATAAAAACTTCCTTGGTAGCACAATTGTCTTTTGATATTCACCTGAAAGATGGTATAGCATTAAAGTGACTAGCAAGGCTAGCAATGTAAATTGCAAGATGACACGGACGGTCCCGTTAACTGGAGAGTCCATCAAGTATAAATGATGCGTTAATGACGCGATAATAGAGCACAATATAGACAAAAACGTCAAGTACTTTCTCCTCATTGCTCTCTGTTGAATAACTTGTTCCCGCAAGCTTTCTTCGAGAATCAATAAATTACGAAATATCTTCCCGGAGGCCGGCGTCAGTGTGTATCCACTGCCAGTTAGATACGCACCATTTTTCAGCGACGAACGATGTGATCTATCGCTCGCATCTGACTTATTAGACCTCCTCCTTATTCGTCTTCTGGACTTGGGACTGGGTGTTGATTCGGCGCTATTTCCCCTATCACTGGTCCTGTGACGCTTGGCTCGTTCGCTATCGGCTAATTTTGCATGATCGCCCTTAGCTTTTCCTTCCATGATTATATGATTTCTTCCTTTGTTCTGTGGCAAATCAAACGAATTCTGTGACGCTCCATCTGAATCTGAATATATCACGAAATCGTCAATTTCGTTCCCGTTAGACGTGCATGGCGTAATGTTCATCAACGAGTCTGATGACGACAAAACAGGAGATTTTGGCATCTCCTGTGTAAAACTATTAACTTCTGCATCAATACTATTCCCATCACTAGCATTCAACTCTGGCCCCGAATTCTGATGCTTCAATTCTTCATCTATTTGATTAGCGACGTTTTTTTCGTGGTTATTCTCTACTAGTGTTTCATATTCTCCTTTGTCCTGACTCTGTGGCCGTGGCTCTGTCATCTTATGGACTATTATTTAACCTATTATCCAGTCTCCTATATGTGTCAATATTAAGACCGTGGCTATCTTGAAGATGAAAGCTTGAAACACCAAAAAAATTGTACTGGTGGTTTTGTGTATAATTTCAATTCTTCATTGTTTAACGGTCTTGTATATTTAAATTGATAAGTGCTACAAAAAACATAGATAAGGAAGCGAATGTCATCGTTGAAAGAGCAGAAGGAATCATTTGTATCCAATTTACTTGGTGGTAGTATCCTGGAGATATATAATGTCACAGCAGTGGCACTTAGTGCCTATTTATCCTACAACTTGATTAGTTCATACGCTGGCTATAACGAAAGCTTTCCCGTTGATTTTGTATTGAATTGCATGACAATTCTATTGTCGATCACACTCTATAGTAATAACACCAATACATTACATATATTGATACTAGCACCAGGTATTTTGGCAGCAATTGCTAATAGTTGGGGACATAAGGACCGGAAGAAAAGCAGATCGAAGATTCCACGAGACGCAAACGGTACCAAGAAACAATTGTTGGTTAAAAAACCGTTTATAACGGCATATAGGACTCATATGTTAGTGATAACCAACTTTGCTATTTTGGCGGTGGATTTTAAAATGTTTCCTCGTAGGTTTGCGAAGGTGGAAACATGGGGAACATCGTTGATGGATTTGGGAGTGGGTTCGTTTGTGTTCTCAATGGGATTGGCATCTTCCAGAGCCATTATCAAACAGAGGTTTGATTCTTCGAAGTCCACGGATTACAAGTTCAAATTGTCGCAATATACTTCGTTGATCATGAAAAACACCGTCAAAGCCCTCCCTGTTTTAGGATTAGGGTTAATTAGGTTGGTGAGCGTAAAAACACTCGAGTACCAAGAACATGTAACCGAATACGGGATACATTGGAACTTTTTCATAACTCTTGGGTTGTTACCAATCTTTTTCGGAATAATTGACCCTGTATTAAACTTTGTACCTCGTTTTATAGTTGCATTGGCAATTTGCATAGGATATGAAGTAATAATGGTCAAAACTGACTTATTGGCGTTTATTCTCAGAAGCGATAACAGAATGGAAAGCTTGGTAACCATGAATAAAGAAGGAATTTTCTCGTTTATTGGATACTTCAGTATCTTCATATTTGGCCAATCGTTTGGATCATTTGTGTTAACTGGATTCAAAACTCCAAACAACTTACTTGGTATGTGCTCATATCAACACTACAAAAAGGCCGGTGCAAAGCTTGGCATTTTCACTGTTACCACTACGCAAGGATTAGTGATAGCCACCATATTTACCCACGCTTTATTTTGGTACGTGCAAGAAGCATACTTTGTTAGCAGTATTTCTAGAAGATTAGCTAATTTGCCATATGTTTTGTGGGTTGTTTCTTACAATTCCACCATGCTTCTATGCTACAATGTAATTGAATTGGTGATAGCGAAGCCAGGAGCTCACTCCAAAATTTTGAATGCATTCAACAACAACGGTTTATTGAGCTTCTTGTTGGGTAACTTATTTACTGGCTTAATCAATATGTCCATCAACACATTAAATTGCAATGCTCCTGTTACGTTTGCCATTTTAGTCACATATGGGTTAGTTTTAAGTATCATTGCACTTGTCTTAGATCGTTACCACATATACATTAAATTATAGACAAAATTATTCTTTATATATAGTTTTGAATTAGCCTTGGTTGGCATATAGAATACTTACATTTGTTACAGAATATGATAACTTGTAGATATAATGTTTTACATAAATTACCAAAATCCAAAATTTTTCGCAACAATTCAGTAGGACGTATATATTCAACCAACTAATTCATGTCATTGTAAAATGAAGATATGATCCAAGTGGAATATTATTAAAGGCCAAGATCTCTTGGTCAATGTATCCTTTCGACTTCTTTGAAACATTGATGAAAAAAAATTCAAATAGTTCTTTATGTGGAATTTCATGATTCTTTACCAAAATAATACCACTGCCACATTTACGTAATTATATTGAATTCTTTACCTCAAGTTTTGCACCCTTCTATCATCAATTTCAATTTAGAATAAACTGTGATAAAACAGAAATATACCCCAAGTTCAATAGAAAGCTTCTCATATTACTTTATCTAACAGGGTATCGGAGCAGAGTAGCCATTTCCATTCATCGTAACCAAACTAAACCACCATTCTCGAAAGTCTCTTATATATACTTTACTGTCGTATATCTTTTTTCGCTTTATAGTCTTATGATATTATTCTGTAGGGAATAAAAGGAAGTTACGAGGTCATCATTGGTCAGCGATAGAGACAGTCCGAAAAGGATAACGAACAAAATTTATTCATTTAGGTCAAAACTTCACGAATACCACATCCAACTTTAAAGTTGTCATCACAATCACCGTCAATAGTAAAGCATCATGGTCTATAGACGAATTTCATACCATACAATGCCGTTTTATTATCTAGCATGGCATTGACGGTTGCAAAGGGTGTCGCGTACTCATAACCGGCAATATCCCGGAATTCTTTAATGAAGAATTTGGCTATGTTAGCTCACGTCGAACTATAGACATAACTTTGTTAATCAATTGTCTGTATGAATATACAATTTGAGTTGTAAGCAACACGTTGAATATTGAACAGTTGACACTTGATTTGCTTTAAACAATCCAATTAATATCAATACCATGTCAAATGCTACTCAGTCAAGCTCATGGACGTCGTTCCTTAAATCTATTGCTTCGTTTAACGGAGATTTGTCTTCGTTAACGGCACCACCATTCATCTTGTCGCCAACTTCATTATCAGAGTATTCACAATATTGGTGTGAACACCCAGATTTACTTATCGAACCCAACTTTTTGTTGCTGACCGAAGGGGCCGATAAGTCTGAGGAGGAAGCGATGGCCTTAAAGAGGATGATTGCAGTTACAAAATGGTTTATTTCAACATTAAGATCACAATATTGTTCAAGAAGTGAGACGATGGGATCAGAAAAGAAGCCCCTCAATCCATTTTTGGGAGAAGTTTTCGTTGGAAAGTGGTCCGATGAATCCAAAGAAGGTAAGCTTGGAGAAACGGTGTTGATATCAGAACAAGTATCTCATCATCCACCAGTAACAGGGTACGCTATCTACAACAAAAAGAATAACACTGTGTTACAAGGATACAATGGAATCAGAGCTACTATTTCGACTACGTCTATTAATGTCAAGCAATACGGCCACGCCATATTAGAATACAAGGACTTAAATGAATCGTATTTGATCACATTGCCACCATTACATATCGAGGGATTGATCACGGCGGCACCATTTGTAGAATTGGAAGGTACTTCTTTCATTCAAGCGTCCAATGGGCTCATTGCGACTATTGGTTTCACCGGCAGAGGTTATTTCTCTGGAAAGAAGAACACATTTAAAGCCCGTATCTTCCGTGACAAGCTTTCCAGCGGAAACAAGACCAATGCATTGGTTACGGCGGCCGGTCAATGGTCGGGCAAATCGTATATTGGTAAGGGACATGAAACTCCTTCCAAGGGCGAATTGTTCTACGACGCCCACAATACCGAAGCCGAACATTTGATTGTCAAGCCAATAGAGGAGCAACACGAATTGGAGGCCAGAAAGGCCTGGCAAAAAGTGGCCGAAGCCATCAAAAAGAGTGACTACGACATGATTCACCAGGAAAAGTCTCTCATCGAAAACAGCCAGCGTGAATTGAGAAAGAAGGAAGAAGAAGCCGGATCCAAGTGGGACACAAGGTGGTTCGACAAGGTTGACTATCTCGCTTCAGACGATCTCAACGATCTGTTCACGAATTTGACCAACTTGGCCAGCTTGTCCATCCACAACGCCCCATCCGGCTCTTTGAAGAACTCCAAATACGACAAGGGCGACGCTAAGCACTGGAGAGTAAATTTCACCAAGTGGGAGAACGAAGCCGAAATCAAAATCTAGTCACCTGTTCTTCCCTGCACCGTTTCTAGCCTCATGCACCGTCTATGCTAATAATTATTTACCAGTACGCTACATCTGTTTAATTTATCAATTTTAATACATGGTTCCACCGTTGATACCTACGTAGATCTGCTATCATACCCCCATCGTATCTATTCGACGCCCACCTAAATGATGATCTAACTAAAACAAAAACTCCACTACAAACCACTCATCTATGCAACATTGCTGCGAAATCCACTTCCCTATCCACTCTATGTACCTTCTTTCTACCTCCACCATCCTCCATTTACCTCCGATTACCCCCACGCCGCCACTTACATTCATTTACTCTATTCTACAATCCTCTGTATGCGCCGATTCGATCAGTCTTCTCTCTACTTGCCCTCTCGTGTCTGCGTCTTCACCTTGCCCGCAATTACCCTACGTAGTCTATCTTTCGTCACATCTTCTTAGGGTTAATACCAACCCTAATAGCTAGTACAACATCAGTCACATGAATCATTCCCGCGTTTTTTCATTTACAGAATCGTCATCCGCACGCTTTTGAGTAAAAACCCTTACACCCGTAGTAAATCATATTATTACACAAAAACACTTTTTTTTCGCTTTCCTGACTCAATGCCTGGCTCAGTTTGTGTTAGTACTGGGCAAAAAGTTCTTAAAACTATTCGAAAAATTTTCGAAGTTAGTTACATTTAATTTGTTAACTTATCACTGATATTCAATTAGTTAAAATGGCTGAATCACACAGATGTATGTTAATGATTAATAGTAGAGAGTTCGTGGACCATAGGTTAAGGTATTATTGTCCAAGAAGTAAGGTTTAAAGGTTGGAGAGTGAAAAATTAAGATCGTACCGTGAAAATGAAAAATGGGATATGTGGAACAGAAGAGTGGAAATGTGTAAAAGTATAAAAGGAGATAATAATAACCATGAAGAGTTATTGTTGGTGGGAAGGAAGACACGAAGACGTGGTTGATAGTGAGGTGGAAAATTTTCAGTAAGGCGATCGAGCTTGAGAGTAGGAAAAAAAGGGAAAAGACGGACAGTGCCAAAACCATAGGTGAACAAACACTCAAAAAACAGGAAACTCTGTTTTAATGCATTAGGGAAACAGTACTAACAAATTCTAGTATACGTTAAAGGTAAGCACTTGTCATACCAACGTTCTAAACATGTTAACAACCCAAACGTTTCTTTAATTCAAATTGAAAACGTCAGTACTCCACAAGATGCTAAGTTCTACTTAGGTAAGCGTATTGCCTACGTCTACCGTGCATCTAAAGAAGTCAGAGGTTCTAAGATCAGAGTTATCTGGGGTAAGGTCACCAGAACTCACGGTTCCAACGGTGTTGTCAGAGCTAACTTCAAGAAGAACTTACCAGCCAAAACTTTCGGTGCCTCAGTCAGAATCATGTTGTACCCATCTAACATCTAAATCAACTCAACAATAGAGTAATTAACACTATATATATTATTCCAACTTGCAAGAGGGTGCTTAAGTTTATATCTTAGGTTGTATTTTTTTGTCAATGTGTATAAAAATGATTTTTATTTTTATTTTCTCTAACTGCTCTTAATAAAACGTTTAATGTTCTAGAAAGTGTTCATACCGTTAGAGAATTTGATTTTACAAGTGATTTTTACCACATGTTGGCATGCTGTTATTATTTTCTTTATTGTTAGACTTGTTTAGGCTTATGTTTATGTATATTACTTATCAAAGTATGTTATTTGCATTGTAAGTGGAAAATCGTTCGAAATTATATCTTGTAGTAGTAGAGTCTTCTCTGCAGGTCGATATTATTTACACTTGTTATTAATGAACTATAGTAAACAAACCATACTATTGAGTCTGGCGTTTTGTAAATCTATTCTTGAAAGATATCATGGCTAAAAACAAGAAGAAACAGACCAAGGCCCCGAATTTGAACCAGGCAGCTCTTAGTCCTGAAAACGGACATTCCCAAAACAATAACAATGGGCAAGCCCAACATGAAGAAGTGCTGGAAAAAGTGGTACAAGAGGCAGAATCAGATGCACCAACTCCGACAGCAGATAAGCAGAATGATCTAGATGTGAATGAGCTTCAAAAAAGGATTGAAGAATTGTCGTTCGCGTTGAAAGAGAAAGATCACCAGTTAGTCGAAAAGGATAAAGCTTTACTGAAGGCTAGTAGTTCGACGGACGAACAAGCTGCTTTAATTGGAAACGACTCGACAAAAGTAAAGGAATTGGAAGACAAATTGTCTCAGATGGAGAAGGAACGGGACGAAACAAAGTCATCGTACGATACGTTGTTAAGCAAATTATCGTCCATGAAATCTGTGTTTACCAAGATCAAAGATTCACAGCGCGAGCTTGAAGAGTCCAAGGAAATGTTAGAGGAACTAAGCAGCGAGAATACTGACTTGAAGGAGAAGAATCAAACTTCTGCTGGTGAAATTGAACGATTAAATGCTACCATTAAAAAATTGACAGAGGAAAGCTCCGATTTAAATAACGAATGTGACCGATTGAGTAGTTCATTGACAAAGTTGAGAAAGGAATATCAAAGCAAAGACGAATCGCTTCTGGATGAAAAGTATAATTTGGAGAACACCAATTCGAGGTTAACTAAAAAAATTAATGAATTGAAACTTGAATTGAATGAGGTAACCGTAAGCAGAGACGAAGCGAAGATGGAAAACAAGAACCTAAACTTTACCATTGAAGAGTTGAAAGATAAATTACAGTCCAGAGAGGCTGATATCAAAGATTTAGAAGGTAAGATTAATAATCATACTGAATTAATATCTGAGAAGGATTCGGAAATAAAAGCTCTCAAACAAGACCACGAATCTGCAATTGACCAATTGAAACGACAGATTGACTCATCTAATCAAGAAAAAGCACAGGTAGATGCAATGTTACAGGAGAAGATCACCAAGTTGTCCCAGCTAGAAACAGAAAATGAGAAAGTTGGCAAACTCGAAGCAGATGTAAATAGCAAACAGTTGATCATAGGGAAATTGCGTCACGAAGCAATAATTTTAAATGAACACTTGACAAAATCATTGACCATGCTTAAACAACAACTGAGTAACCTGAACAATACCATCGACAAAGAATTAATCTCAAATGTTGTTATAAGTTTCTTACAGTTTCCTCGTGGAGACACAAAAAAATTCGAGGCGTTACAATTAATAAGTGCATTACTTGAATGGGACGAATCGCAAAGGGTTAGTGCTGGATTAAGCCATAATCAACAATCTCAACGCAATACTAGTGATACAAACGAGGATAAACCAGTGAGACAAAGTTTTGTTTCTTTATGGACCGATTTCTTAGAGAAGGAATCAGAGAAAAAATAGACAAATTGCATACTTCTACTCTGTGTTTACATACAGTAAGCCTATATAACAATAATGATATATCCTGTGATAGACTTTGTACAATTAGATATATAGTTTGTTGAATACTAAATTCAGCGTGTCAAAAATTTAAGCGCGTATATGTAAAATAAAAATCACTTACAAAATTTACTAGGCCAGTTTGGAACTCAATATTTAGGTGATTAATACTTAGGCAATGGTTGATATAAGAGAATTCTTTGGGAATTCTTCTTCCAAGAAGTCAAGTGGAGACGTAAGTATACTTTTTATTATTATCTCTTGTTAGTTGAACTGTATGTTAACTAGTTTAGAAGAAAACATCAAGCAAGAGAGCATCTAATCCTAAGAATGATGTAATTGAAATTGAAAGTGATGATAATAAACCAAAGAACACAGAGTCAAAACTTAGTACAAAGAATACAGCTAAGAATGCATCTAAGAATACTCCATCTCCAAGGAAAGGAAAAGCAAAGCCCAATTATGTGAATTTAGATTCTGATTTTGATGATAGTGAGGGAGATTTCAAGCCAGATAATGAAGAAGAGGAAGAAGATGATGACTTTGAAGATGATAAAGGAGTCAATGGAGATGATGATTTAGAAGAGATCGCAGAACCACCTTTACCACCACCTAAACCTACTCCGAAGAAACGATCAAGGGCAGATTCTTCTCCAAAGAAAACATCACCAACAAAGAAGCAAAAAGCTGAAACAATCAAATCATATCCAGAAACGGGAGCGTCGGCAGATGAAATATTGGCCACAATTCCTGATGCAGAATTGCCAGATACAGAAGATACTAAAGATAAGCCATTCCAATTTTTTCAACAAAGAAAAGCAGACGGACCACAGCCTAGTGGGGAAGATTTGGACATACCAGAAGCCCAGCCAAATTGTTTATCTGGATTAACCATGATTTTCACGGGTGTTTTACCAAGACTTGAAAGAACAGCTGCAGAAAACTTAGCTAAGAAGTATGGTGCTAAAGTCACAAAATCCATTCTGGGTAAAACAAGTTTAGTAGTAATTGGAGAAGAAGCTGGACCGTCTAAGGTACAAAAAATAAAGAAGAATAAGATTAAGGCAATTACAGAAGACGGTTTTATACAACTCTTACAAAGTATGCCTGCGGAAGGTGGTGATGGTGAATCGGCTGTGGAAGCACGCCGGAAAAGAGAAGAAGAAGAACATAAGATAATTGAGCAAGCAGAAGCAGAAGAAAGAAAAGCAAGAGCAGAAGAAAAGGCTGCTCGCCAACCTCCGGTTAAATCTGAAGCTGATCCTTCTCGTGCAGAGTCTCCCAAAAGAGTCATACCTAACAGTGAAAAGTTATGGACAGTTAAATATGCCCCTAATGATATTGCTCAATTATGTGGTAATAAAGGTCAAATCAATAAATTGAAAACCTGGTTGTCAAACTGGTTTGAAAATGCAAAGCATGATTTTAAGAATCCTGGACCAGACGGCTCAGGTATCTTTAGGGCTTGCTTAATTAGTGGGCCACCCGGTATTGGAAAAACATCTGCAGCTCATTTAGTAGCTAACAGCTTAGGCTTCGATGTTTTGGAAAAAAATGCATCTGATGTCAGGTCAAAATCCTTGTTGAACACTAATATCAAGTCAGTTTTAAATAACACTTCTGTCATGGGATTCTTTAAACATAGACATGATACAGAACAACATCTCAATGATAAGAAATTTTGTCTCATTATGGATGAGGT
The DNA here is from genome assembly GCA_030578795.1 of Debaryomyces prosopidis. NCBI lineage: Eukaryota > Fungi > Ascomycota > Pichiomycetes > Serinales > Debaryomycetaceae > Debaryomyces > Debaryomyces prosopidis. The sequence goes on along the minus strand of JAKTZG010000017.1, from coordinate 92,327 downwards.
TGATGGAATGTCAAGTGGAGATCATGGTGGTGCAGGTGCATTATCAGCATTTTGTCGTATTACTAAAATGCCTATGATTTTAATCTGTAATGATAAATCATTGCCTAAGATGAGAACATTTGATAGAGTTACGTATGATTTAGCGTTCAGAAGACCTACAGAAACAGAAGTGAAAGCAAGGTTAATGACTATTGCTCATAGAGAAAAAATAAAATTGGACCCAACAGTTATTGGCCAGCTAGTTCAAGTCACAAATCATGATATCAGACAAATGATTAATTTGCTATCAACTGTCTCTTCAACTCAGAAGGCAATTAGCCATAATGAAAGTAGGGAGTTTTCAAAGAGCTGGCAGAAACAGACAGTTTTAAAACCATTTGATATTACAGGAAAGTTGTTGAATGGTCAAATTTATAACCCAAGTTCCAATCATACTTTAAATGATAAAATAGACTTATATTTCAATGATATCGATTTCACACCATTGATGATTCAGGAAAATTATCTCTCCACTAAGCCCACAAATGTTAAATCGACTTTAGACCATTTAGAGAGAGTTGCACGGGCTGCTGACGATATTTCCCAATCTGATCATGTTAATTCATTGATAAGATCAAGCGAACAACAATGGAGTTTATTGCCCTTTCATGCAGTTATGTCTTCAGTAAAACCTTCGCTGGAGGTTGCAGGTAACTTTACGCAGAGAATTAATTTCGCTGGATGGTTGGGGCAAAACTCCAAGGCTATGAAGTATCAAAGATTATTACAAGAGTTGCAATACCACACAAGATTAAGGACTTCTACAGACAAAGCACAATTGAGATTGGATTATTTACCATTATTAGTTAAGAAATTGTCGGATCCTCTTTTAAAATATGGTGAAGATGGAATTGAGGAAGTTATGGACATTATGGATTATTATTATTTGACAAAAGAAGATTGGGAATCGCTTATTGATTTTGGCGTGGGGCCTGCGAAAGGGGAAGTATTATTGAAAAAGATTCCTGCGAAAGTTAAAACAACTTTCACTAGAAAGTACAATAGTAAATCTCACCCAGTTGCAATCTACAAAACAGGTAATTCCGTGGGTGCCGGGGGCGCTGCTCGTAAACAAAAGGTTGACTTTGAGGATGTTATTGAAGATGATACTAATATTAAAGATGACGAAGATGAATCTGTGGATTCGGACAAAATTGACACTAAAAAGGACAAGTTAATCAAAGAGGTAAAACCTAAAAAATCCACAACAAAGAAGAAATCCGCAAAAAAGAAATAGCCTATATATCGAGTAATTATGTTAGTATGTTACATCGCAATTTACTAAATTTATACTTCCTTGTATAGGCCTAATTATGCATTAATAAGTTCATTAACTCTAGTTGTTTCAAGGCTATTAATATAATAGATAGAGGTGTTCGTCTGCTTCTACGGCCTAAGCAAAATCAGTAAATTTTTTTTTCACTCCGTTCCGCATTTTTAATATCAAAAAGCGATTAAAATAATAGAGTATATTAGTTCATTTTACTTTAATGATTTCTGATCAATGTCAAATCAAGGAACAATATATAGTATACCAAATAATAAGAAGTCCAATAATAATAAATTGCCCAATTTATTAATACCATCACCAGTTTCAATTAACAAATCAGATCAAACCAGTAAACAGCCAAGGCGAAAGCCACCACCTATAGACTTTCTGCGAATTCAAGGGGCATATTCAAATACTCCGGATACTATATCTCCCAATCCATCTAGTGGGACACATAGTGGTGTACAAAGTGCCGCTAGTGATCTACTGGAAAATTTAAAAGCACAGAATATTGAATGTACTACCCAGAATAATGAACAGAATAATAATAATGAGGAAAACACACAGAAAAGAGTCGAAGATTTAACACCAGAAGACTGGAATAGATTAGCGAATGATAATCAAATAATAGAGCTTAATAAATTGGGAGAAGGAAATGGAGGTAGTGTGTCGAAATGTACATTAGTAAACGGATCACAGGTATTTGCTTTGAAATTAATTAACGCGGATCCTAATCCAAACATCCAGAAGCAAATCATAAGGGAATTGCAATATAATCGGGTATGTGACTCACCAAATATCGTTAAATATTATGGTACGTTCATGGTGGAAAAGCAGCTGATGATTGGGATTTCTATGGAATATATGGGAGGCAGGTCATTAGATGCCATTTACAAGAGAGTTATTGAACTAGATCCTACGAACAGAATTAACGAAAAAGTATTGGGTAAGGTTGCCGAGTCAATTTTAACGGGTTTAAATTATTTGCATCAGCAACGTATTATCCACAGAGATATTAAGCCATCAAATATTCTATTGGACAGTGAGGGAAATATCAAATTATGTGACTTTGGTGTTAGTGGTGAAGTTGTGAATTCATTGGCTACAACTTTCGTAGGAACACAATACTACATGGCGCCTGAGAGAATAATGGGTAAGCCGTATACCGTCAGTTGTGATATTTGGTCTCTAGGACTTACATTGCTCGAGGTTGCAACTTGTAAGTTTCCTTTCATTACAGATGATTCCATGCTTGGACCGATTGAGTTGTTATCGTTAATCTTGGAATACGAACCAAAGTTAGATGATATTCCCGAAGAAGGTATCTTTTGGAGTGATTCTTTTAAAAATTTCATAGGTTATTGTTTGAAAAAGAATAGTGAGGAACGGCCAAGTCCTAGACAAATGTTGAGTCATCCATGGTGTGTCAATCAACTGAAAATTAAAGTTAGAATGGATAAATTTGTGAAAAAATTGTGGGGTCAATTAGAATAAAATTAAATTACGCGTGGATAGTTTCAAACGTCTCATATATCAGCATGGGACAAATATATTTATTAAAGAATAAAAATCTAAGGACAGCGTCCCAACTTCAGTTACACAATAATTATAATTTAAAATATGAATAGAAGAATATTATAATTCGTCGTAGATGTTTGCCTGAATACATCTCTTAGGTAACAGATAGTGAAAATAACTATAATCAATACTAATGAACATTTTAATAGCTATTTTCATTCTGTAGAGCATTTATACTAATGTTTTATATAAACAAGCAAACTAATATATATTCTAATATATTAGCCATTTATGTACACTTTAAACATCGAGAAATTCAAAACACAAAAAAAAAGAAATAGATTAGGACTCAATAACCATTAGCATAGTATGTCGTAGAGATCATCCGTACGAACCCACTGAAGGTGAGGTAAGAGGAATATCTTCAAAGAAATTGCTGAATTTGTGGATCTACGGACTGAAATCTTCTGGTATCATGGCCCGGTAACTTCACCACAAAAATAAGTATTTGATCGCTTGCTAAAATAGAGTAAACCTAGACCATTACTGAATCTGTCTTCGGAAGACTTAAGCTACTATTGATAAAACTATACTAGTAAATAGATCTTTGAAAAACTGTGATCTAGATTTTCCGCGAAGTTGAATTTGATATCTTATCAGGGTGTTTAAACGAGGGCACAGGTACACTGCAGATCGGCAATAATCCTATCAACACAAACCCCATGTTAGAAAAAACATAGCATTACTAAAATATGCATATGGTTTTGGTGTTGACTTACATCTTTACTCCTATATGTAGATCTTAATTATCTTTCTTCTTTGACCTTTGATGTGATTACGTTTCAAATATATATTTAAAATCTATAAGATTATGTAGATCCATAATATGAGAATTGAATAGCACCTTGCCCGAAAATACTTAGAGTTTATCGCTCTTAATTAGATGACTTGTGACCGTCTTGAAAGTCCTGATCAAATCTTTGAAGTCACAATTTTTTAATAAGCTCTCGCATTGTATAATTGTATTGTCATCTGTATCAACGCCATCAATAATACAACTTGCTTCTACTATTTCATCGTCGGAGCAAACAAGATTAATTTGAGGAGCCGTTTTGGTATTCAAACGGCGATCCAGAAACATTATCCTTACTCGTTGGCATTGTAGATCTTTTTCAAGTTTATCAATAATAGCTTTACTTTTAGTCGGTCCAGTTTTTAAGATATGGTCGTATTTAATTTTCTGAAGAGAATCCAACTTGTCATGCTTATATTGTACTTGGATCAAATGATCTCTAATTTTCCGGGTGAACCTCTCAAACGCTATTTCGTCATCTTCAAGAAGACATTCACTGTATTCAGTTATTGGTATGTAAACTGGTAGCGTATGCCTATAAACTTCCCATTTCATAGTTGTTACTTGCAATTTATCAGAATATTTCATCTTTCTTAGTATAACATAATGTGGTGTAAGGAATTTACTTTCATAATGAGAGAAAATGTCAAATCGTAATCCTATTATTTCATCGTCTTCCTCGAACAAAAATGGGTTCAATGGAAAAGCCGTAACACCTCCAAATCTGAATATATTTTCGTACAAAATATTCTGTTTCATTTCAAGAATCTTCTCTGTCTTTGCTTTAAAATCACTAGCAATGCTGTCCAACTTTTTTCTCTTCGTTACCAATTCTGTGCTTTCTACTTCCACACCATCCAATACGTTCGTAAAGTATTTTCGAATCGACTCATCAAAACAGCTGTTCTTTATTACTGGCGGCCCATCTATATCATAATTTGCCTTTGAAAGGCCATGTATTTCTTGTGCGTGAGAGGCTTCATCTGTTTGTCTAGATGACTCTTCAAGATCTTTAACCTGAGCTAGTAACGCCAAATATTCCTTGTCAAGTACGTCAATTTCCAGATGAAGCGATTGAATATCCCCTTTAATATCTTGGATCTCTTTTTGCAAGGGAGCTGTACTCATTCCACTTCTTAGCATCTGGATTAGATCACTTTAGATTCTTGTTTATGTTAGTACACTTGAATCCATCTTCGCGCACTTGACTTAAAATTATAGATTTGAAGTATGGTCTACATTATTCAGCTTTAATTTAATACCCTGGAGGAGTCTTATCGCTATTATAATGAGTAATAGGTTTTCTAACTTGTATTGGTCTGCGGACTATAAATCAGGTATTGACAAATTAACTCAGCAGTCACTCAGGTCTATAAAACAACTTCATGAATTACGAAAACTAATATTCAATTACATGCAATATTTCCATTCTAACAGTGAATATTTGAATAAGTTAGGAATTGAAACGTTTTCGTTTGAAAGCGGGTTTAGACCGTTAGGATCTAAAGAAACTGTGGAGTTTCCAGCAAAGAATCGTGGCATTAGGAAAGTTAGTGGTGTTTTTCAGAAGAGAACTGTGTCACAGGCAGAGCGTCATCTAGACTCTGTAAAAGCGCTTGATCATAAAGAAACACACTCTGCAGGGCCGGATATGTCTGAAGATAATAAGAATCATCCCACAAGCATGTCTGATGCGTTCGAACTTTGTGTTAAAAATATATCAGATGAATCACATATACTAATCAACTTGGCATCTGTCATAGATCGTGAGATTCTAGAGGGTATCACTGAATTTATAAAAGAGCACGAACCTAGAATCAAAGACACATTGAAAGAGTTTGCGGACCTTATTAGTGACTATGATACGACATTCAAGGAGATACAAGCCATTGAAGTAGAATACGACGAGTACTTGAGATTAAAAGAGTTTTCTAGATTTGACTCACAAAATGAAAAAAAAGAAGATGCATACGAAGAGGCAACAACATCAAGCGATAAGAGTATCAACAATTCTTCGGAGAATGTACACGAATCAGTCTCGAGTTCATCACAGAATGAAAATTTTCAAGACTCAGGTTTTGAGTTTCCATTAGTAATTGGAACAGTTAAAGCTCGAAAACAATCTAATTTAGTGTCACTATTGCAAAAGTTGATTGAATCCATTCCAACGATAAGAAGAAAAATACCGATGCCTGGGTACAGAAATGAAATTTTCAGTAGTGATCAGTTATGCGATTTTCTATTAAAGCAGAGACCCTATGGTTTGAACCCTAGTCGTATGAATATGGAGAAATTTGGACAATCTTTACTTGATTTGAAGTTAATAATAGGTACGGGAATTTGGTCTAAGAAGTTTAGGAGTGAGGGAATGTGGTTTGAATGGTCTGACCTTGCCATTCTAATTGCAAACTATGATTCATCTGAAACGAAAAATATTGATCAAATAACTACGAAGATACCGAAATTGTCTATTGATGATACTACTAGTACTTTTATGAATGATATGGCACAAAACACATCCAAAAGATTTAATGGTCTATTCAATACAGTCAAATCCTCAATCTTAAAGAATAATTACTCTGAGCACTTAGAAAACTTAGAAGCGAAATATAATGAAAGTTACTTGGAATTGCAAGATTTGAAACATTTACTTGATCTACAGGTGACTAAGAACTCATCAGCATTAGAAAGCTTTGAAAAAATGAAAATCGAACTAGTATTCAAGAGCTTAACCAAGTTACATGAAATTATATATAATTTTTCATTAACAACAAGTACAAGATTGCACAAATTGACATCTGAATATATTGTGAAACTTAATTCAACAGATAATTACGCTCATGAGTTTAATAAAATGCTCGAAGAGTTCAGCACTGGAATATATTTCCCGTCAACAATTTCACCTAATCATTTGGTGAATCATCAATTCGGTTCCATTCAATCAAACAAAAACTTTCAAAACTTGAAATTTCAATTTAATTTATACAAAGATATACCATTGCAACCCCAATTGGCACAGTCTGAAGAAAATTCTAATCATTTATTGAGCATATCTTCGTTGCCATTTTTCCTTTATCAAATTATTAATTTAATAGAAGAACAAGAAAATAATGAAGAAGTCAAGAGATCTTGGTTAGCCCCATTAGATCATCAATCGAATTGGACCATTAAGGAGCTGATTATAAATCGAGTAAACGTCTACATTCCTGAATCAGGTATTGATGTTTTAAAGGAATTAGAAATTCATAAAGATATGTCTAGCAGGATTATTTCCTATTTACGTACATTTTCTAGCAACAACCTAATTAGCTTTTTCAAGGGCTGGCTATTGGAAATAAGTGACTCATTGATACCATGTATGGTATTCGACTCATTATTAAGTAACTATAAGGATGGCATATTGGGATCTGATAAGCAAGCTATAAACAAACGAAGAAATGAAACTGCCAAGTTGCTAAGCTCAATTCCAAGAAGCAATTTAAGTTCGCTCATTTATATTATTGAACACGTATGTGAAGTATTTGACTTAGGTCAAATACCAGGTTTTGGTTACGCAGATGAGATATCTGAAGAACTTAAAAAGCTGAGTGATGAATCTAAATTAAATGATATAGCATTGAAGTTGAATTCAATGAAAATTATAGGATCTGTTCCATTCATCCATTTAATCTTAAGGCCGTCACCGGTTAAACATTCTTCTGGCTTTAAGCCTCCTTTAAAGGTCTACAATGCTATACTAATTGATTTGCTAGATATTGATGTCCGGTTTAAACTATTCAACAACCTTATTGAACACGAAAAGAACTATCTATTTAAGAAGGAGAATGAAAAAAAAGCCTTAAACATACAGGTCAAAAAAATTGCACAACATCCGAAAGTAGAACCACAGACAAACAAAAATATTGTTAGCACTGTTCCAAAGAATCCCGCCCCATTAAATGGAGGTGACAGTTTTACCTTGAGACCATTTAGGACTAGGCCTACACCAAACCCTTCACCATCTAATTCACCCAGACATACACCACACAATTCACTTGAGACAGGTGGAGGTGAGTTGAAAGTAAATAAAATAAGAGAAAAATTTGTGGGTGATGATACCAATCTAATACGAAGTTCCAGCGCTAGCTTCTTGGCCCCAAACATAGATATTGAATTCGAAGAATAAACTTAACTGTCTAAGAATAATATATATAGCATCATGTATAATACTATTAAATCATTAGTCATTACTGCTGTACATCTATTTATTTTTATTATTTTTGACCGATCTCCTTGAGCGATCTCTTCCCATACCAGTCATAGTAACTCTTTGCACCTTCTTTAATTGTTTCATACTGAATAAAAAGAGAAGTAGCAAAAGAATAGAACCTCCTCCAACGACAAGTTCAAACCCACCGTCAGTCTCCTCGATGAAGTTTTCTAAATTCATACCATATAATGCAGCAATATACAAAGCAAAACCCATCGACAATAAGCCTGTGGAAAACTTTAATCCTAACAACATTAACTCGTTACGGTTAGTGTCCAAAACAATGTTGATAATTTCTTCACTGGTTTTGATTTGAGATCTCAAATTTTCAACAGTTTGCACTATTTCATCAATGGTTTTATAGTACGACTCCAATAACAATTCTGCCTCTGCGTGGTTTGCTTGTAAACGAGGCTTTCCCTTTGAAATTTCGGTAAGGTATAATGCGTTTAACTCATCGTCTTGTTCTAGTATATTATCGAGTAAATCCCTAATTAACGTTGTTTTTTGATGAAACTGTGCTATCTTTTTTGATTGTATTAACAAGTACCGTAATTTAACTCTTTCTATAGATTCTTCTAATCTCGATAGAATGTTCTGTAATACGGTTTTATGAACATTCATCTCTGTAGTTAAATTCAACATAACATGAATTAGTATACACTCGAGGGCCCTGAACTCATACGGTAAGTCGTCATGTTCAGTTTTTGGCTTCAACTTTTCATTCATATCTTTAAGAAATGATTCATGGGAATGTGATTTGTTCATTCTCGAAGCCGAAGTACTTGAAAGACTATCGAATATCACTACTGTGTCACTTTTAATCAATGCTTTTATGTTGGATAAATTAAGCAAAATGCTGTTTCCTCTAGTGACGATCGAAGGCACAATATCGACATTTATATCATTCGTTGATGAGGTATTATTACCATGATAGTGTCTAGTTATCTTTCGGAAGTCTCTGGGTACTAAATTATGAGTTTTCATAAACTGCAGCCGCCTAATGTCCTTTCCATGCACTACTATATCACCTTTACTGTCAAATATTGTACATCTTATATTTGCATTTTCACTATGTTGCTTATTTGTAGATAATGCTTTCATTAATAGTACATCATTGAACACTTCTGGATTTGTATTCTGACATTTCCTTGTATTAGATAGCGTCCGTATATTGGATATATCACGAAAATGGGGTGTTATTGGCAAATTTGTCCGCAAGTAGACTTGTCGGATCCCACCTCCGCAAATCTTTCTTATTGAATTCATTTAGTCGGTGTATGGAAAAGTTCACATCATCTGGTTCTGCAAAATCAATTTCTAATATTTATATTGTGGTTGCGCTCATAACGATTAACTTGTTTACATTTCAGAAGCTCATAATAATTATTCTTTATCAAGCTATTCTTCATTCTCGGTTGGTATGGGAATAAGGATACAATCTGCTGATGAACTACAAGTGTGTGAAGAGATCGGTAGGGGTGGATTCGGTGTAGTATATCGAGGAATAATAAAGGCAACAAACGAGGAAGTGGCTATTAAGCAAATAGATTTAGAGCATGAACAGACAGACTTATTTGAAGTCAATAAAGAAATTATGATAATATCAGAATGTCGACTACCACAGATTACTCAATATTATGGTTGCTTTGTTAAAAATTACAAGTTATGGGTAATAATGGAATATGCAAATGGTGGATCACTCTTTGACCTATTGAAACCTGGGGCTGTAACTGATGAGAATGTAGTCCTGATAATTACGAAGGAAATCCTAATTGCGCTAGAATATTTGCATGATCAAGGGAAAATACATAGAGATTTGAAATCACAGAATATTTTGCTAAATCAGATGGGGGATGTGAAACTAACTGATTTTGGTGTTTCTACTCAATTATCCTCGAATTTTTCACGAAGAAATACAACTGTTGGTACTCCATACTGGATGGCACCGGAAGTTATATTGAACAATAATGGAGGACATAGTTTCAAGGCAGATATATGGTCGTTGGGTTGCTGTGCTTATGAATTATTTACAGGAAAACCTCCGTTGCAAAATCACTACACACCTATGAAGGCCTTACGACAAATTTCGAGATGTCATTATGAAGGTAACTTTGCTGAGCTTATAGGTTTGGATGATCTTGAAATTTCGGATTCTTTTAAAGATTTTTTATGTCTGTGTTTTATAATTGATCCTAAGAAACGATTCTCTGCCACTAAATTGCTAAAGCATAAATTTATAACAAACATTTCGTCGTCTGTTAGTGACCAAAAAAAATTGGTTAAAAAACTAATAACAAATAAACGAAGATGGGATCAAGAGAACCCTGTCACCATAAAGCAAAACTATTACGTACCAACAGAAATAAGGAACAATCAACAAAAGTGGAATGAGGGCAGACTACACGAACAAAAATCAATTCATTTTGATATCAGTCTGATTCAGTATTCTGAATCCGAAAAGCCATTTATACAGCTTCCTCCTTGCCCTACAATGTCACAGAAGTCGTCAAGAGAATCATCATTGTCACCTACCTCTGACAGGCAAGAATCCAACCAGAATCCACCATTACCAAAGGTCAATTACCACTCTTTATCAAAAGTAAATACAAAACAGGAAAATTTAAAGAAAACAATTGAGCCTGAACTTCATAAAATATTAAACAAGGTGTTTCAAAAACTAGACACTAAAAATAGTTTATCTACGCAGCAGTACGATTTCTTAGTATCTCTTAATGATAATATGCTAAAGCTTGTGAGTTTCATTCAATATTCTGAGCCAAATAAAACTCCATATAATAAGCTATTGATTTGTCAGTACATGAAGTACTTTTTGAAAGAACTTTTAAAATTGCCAACAGAGAAGCAAACAGAAAACAACCCCCGTTCTACATTGCAAAAGTTGATTATTCCCTCAAACTTGAATGTCAAATTAAATACATTAAAGACCATATCTGATACTACCACTATGGCCACGTTAAACAATAAATCTTTTACACAATTCGACGAAATAGAATTTAGCTTATTTGAGACATGGATTGATAAAATGAGCGAAAAACAATCATGAAATAAAGCATATTAGTATTTGTGTAGTCTGCTTGTATAGATATGTACTTTAAAGACAAAACTTCGATCATTCGAAAAGTTGCAAAATTCTGAAAATTTAATAAACAATTAATTTTTATGTAATGGAGAGGTTTGTGTGTTTCTGAAAAAAGTAAAGTAAGCAAAGAATAAATGTAGACTATAGGACTTTGTATGTACTATACTGGACACATTAACGTCATATTGCTTTATATGAACATGGTAAACAATTATAAGATATATAGCATATTATTTATATGCAGGTCATATCACATAGTTATCTAAACAGAGATGTTCGTGAACTCTGATTAGGCAGACATAAAGCGTTACTAGAAGGATTATGATATGGCTGAATCATCCATAAAGAGACAGAAGTTGTCGAACGGCAGTGATAAGTCACAATCTATATTTCCAATGGATGACTTGTATAAAGAAAAGTATTCAATAAGCAAATGTGAACACTCAATAAATTCAATCAAAATATCACCAGATGGAACCAAATTTGCTACAGGATCATCAGACACGACAGTTAAAGTATTTAATTTAAGCAATGGAGAATTGCTCACGGAATTGATAGGTCACACAAAAGGCATATCAGATATTGAATTTTCGCCAATTAACTCTGACATTATAGCCTCTTGTTCAGACGATCTTACCATTAGACTTTGGTCCATAAAGAAGAAACGATGCCTCAAAGTACTTAAAAAACATACCTATCATGTAACGGCTGTAAAATTTAGTCTGAAAGGTAATATATTGATCAGTGGATCTGCTGACGAAACTATAACCATTTGGGATGTAATATCGGGAATAACTTTAAAGACATTAGCAGCGCATTCAGACCCCGTACTGTCATTGACATTAACACCGGATAGTACAATGATAGCAAGTGCGTCATATGATGGTTTGATGAGATTGTTTGATCTAGAAACAGGCCAATGTTTGAAAACTTTAACATATAATAGTTCGAGTCATGGAACTGCGACTGCTTCCACCGCTGATGTCGTAAACTTCCCTATTTCAAACGTAGAATTCTCACCAAATGGTAAGTATATTTTGAGCTCAAGTTTGGATGGTGTATTGAGGTTATGGGACTACATGAATAATAAAGTTATAAAGACATATTTGGGCATAGAAGGCGGAGAAGTTTCCATAAGTGAAGTATACAATTGCAGTGCCAAGTTTATAACGAAAACGAAAGACCCGTTGATAATTTCAGGCTCTGATAAATCTGGGATATTGATATGGGACGTTCAATCCAAAAATATAGCTTATCAGTTTAAAAAATCAGATGAACCTGTGTTTGATATTGATACATACGATGAAGGAAGTATAATAGCATCTTGTAGTAAAAATGGGACTATAAGTATAATGGAAATGAACCCAAAATATTTCAAACCTATAGAAACGAATCATTCTACAAATAGTGTACCAGAATCTCCTACAAGCAGTTAATTATATATTGTTTATACGCCATATAGCTTGTAGAATAGATAGGCAGAATAAGAATATTCAATTTATCAAAAGTGACACAAAAGTGATACTTACATTTGAGGAAAATGACTGCATTATAGACAAGGGAGTGCTTTAAGATTTATCTATCGTAATTACCATAACATCACAAATATACATATATATCAATTACTATGGAGCAACAAGCAAACTTGTTTAGATTCAACGCAGCTCTGTTACGGTTACCAAAATCTGCTAAATTAAAGTCGTTTGGTGTTTACATCGCAGGTGCGTTATACGCAATTGGGTTCTGGTCTATGGTTGATGCCGCTATATACTCGAAGACAGTTAATGCATCTATAGTTCATATTACTTTTGTTGATTGGATTCCATTTATATGTTCTACCTTAGGTATGTTGATTGTGAATTCAATTGAAAAAGCCAATCTCTTCAATGATTCAAACAATTCCTTTTTAAGTTCGAATGGGAACAGCACAGCATGGGTGGCAAGGGTGATATTATTCTGTGGTTTCTCTTTGTTGGCTGGAGGATTAGCCGGCTCATTTATGGTTTTTATTTTAAAATTTTTGTTGAAACATTACGGATTTCCAACTTTAGGTATGGGTGTCTCAAACATAGTCTGCAATGTTTGTATAATGTTAAGTTGTATTTCATTATGGTTATCTCAAAATATTGAAGATGAGTATAGTTATAGTTTAGCATTATAGATGATGTACATTCACTCAAGTTATATAAGTAGCATAAGACTCAAATTTAATCTAGACTAATACAAATTCAAGCGAATTCAATTCTAACAGAGTGCAATTAGGTCATAAAGTTGATCAATACCATCGTAATAAATATAAAAATAAAGATGTAATAAAAATAGAGTCGGCATACACTTCATTGAAGTAAAATTGGATCATTAGAGAGTTCACGTAACAGTAATAAATATACACAAAAATTAAATTCTAAATCTATTGGTTAAGAAGATAATAATTCATCCTTCAAGGAGCCAAGCAATTCAAGTTCGTAATTGCTGAAATTGAACAAATTCAATTTAATAGGTTCAGAAGAACCTCTTGGATAGACTTGGAAATTATCTTTCTTCAACTCGTGGAAAAATGGATGGCATAATACTCTTCTTGGACTTGCTCTCTTTTCCGGCTCATAAACCAATATCTTCATCAATAAATCAATAGCATCAGGAGGAGAGTTGCTGAAAATTTGTTCGAATCTTTCTTCAACAGTACACGAGAATAACTTATTTGTGTACATATTTCCTCTATACTTTGGATTGTTGTTGAAGAAAAATGTCTTAGATGGCGGGCCCAATAATTTTGAAATTTCTTTCAATTGGGATTGGGGTGATTCTCCTTGGAAAATAGGTTTACCTAAAAACATTTCTGCTATTACACAACCTAATCCCCAGATATCAATCTTCGTGGTATAAATAGAGCACCCAATGATTAATTCAGGAGCTCTGTAATATCGGGAACATATATAACTGACCGATGGTTGATTTGGTTCTAACTTTTTGGCACTTCCAAAGTCACATATTTTTAAGGTGACTGTTGCTGGGTCTACCAAAATATTTGATGGCTTGATATCCCGATGTGAAATTCCAAATCCATGCAAGTAAAGCATCGCTCTGGCCAACTGGAATGTGTATGTCTTCATGTGAGGATATGGTATGGTATATTTTGAATGTCTATAATATTTGATTTCACTTTGCAAATTAGATGGTAAACATTCCATCACCAAGTTCTGATAGATTTTACCGTCAGATGAGCTTTTTTTATCAAAAAAGAACCGTAAACTGACAATATTTGGATGGTTTACCACTCTCAATATTTCCAATTCTCTACTCTTGTATTCCGTCTGTGCTGGCACTCTCTTGATAGCAAAAGGCCCAAGCCACGGCTCTTCTCTATCTTCCTCACTATTCTTCTTGTAGTCTTTTCTTAAAACCGCTTCAACCACCGTTCCAAATGCTCCTTCTCCTATCCTTTTATATTCTCGAACTGCCATTCTCTCAGACACTAATGTGGCATTTTCTACAACTTGGTCTAATACATATTCGTTGAATGTATTGTTGGTCTGTCCTGCGTGATTCATAGTGCAGTTATGGAATTCAGAATACTCTGTTCTATTACGTTTGTTACTCTTCAGAAATACACTTCAATTGTGTGAATGACAACTCAATTCGTGTTTAAATCTCTTCTCAAATTCGATAATCAAGCGTAATGCCTTCCAAATATTTATGCTATGAATACGATTTGGTCCAATGGGCCGTTGTTTGGAGATATTTGTAATTTAAATAACTGGCGCTTAGGCTGTACTTGGTCGTTGTTTTTTTTACCTCCGTGTTGTTTTCTGCCAGACAGGGATCGATTTTTCTGGTTATTATATAGTCCAATTCAATGATTTAATGTATCACACCGGGTATCTTCTTCCTCTATCAAAAGAATCAATTGATTAACTAATCTTGTGTTGATGTCTAACAGTAATAACAGATTGGTTTACGTATCTTCTAGAGCGACGTGTTTTACGAGGGGGGAGGTCGCAACTATGTGCAGTACATATAGTATTCTATAAATGGGCATCAAACAATAGGTCAGTTAGACGACTACAGACAGACACACGAGCCATAACCGGTATATGCCAACTTGTGCTTTGAAGTGCCAAAGTATCCGCTGGAAGTAGTGTGAGGAGATAACATAAATGCACAAGTAAATAACACTGCGGTCCTTTTCCTTTTGCTATATAATTATGAGCGTGGTTATTGGCTCTTTTGCACCCGAAAACATTACCTGGTTTGTGGGGACAACAAAGAGCGTAGGAAACCTGTTGATGCATGGAGATGAACTAGAAACCATGGAACTAGCAGACTGAGTTGGAAAGTAACCAGGAGAGACTAAAGACGGGAAAATGGTTTACATAATCATACGATTCTGCTTATGTAAGTATTAAGAACAGCGAGCTGGGTGAAAAGTTTATGTGAAAAGTACCTACTGAGTAGAGCAACCATACCATAGGGGAAACGGGCAAATAATGATATCCAGAAGCACCAAATTGGCTGGCAGGATACCAGCAGCTAAGATGCTTGCTCCTGCTGTGACGTTTAGATCGTTATCGACCAGCAAAGTGTTAAGATCGGAGCCAATATTGACGAGCACCAACAAGAGCCAGGACCATCAAATCACCAACATCATAGACCCAAACATGAAGCAGCAATTATTCAAAGGACGTAAGAACGAGAAGGTCGTTTTGTGGAAACTCTACGGCTCGTTTCACAGACACAACACTTTATTATCATTAGTGGCCGTGGTGGAAGACCAGGACTTCATGGAAAAGAACGAACACTTGACTTACAACGAAAAGGTGTTATACTACTTACAATTGCCACACCACACCAAAATCCACGTTTCCGCGGGTCAACTAGGATTCAGAAAGGCTCAAAGATCCGAATATGAAGCCGGTTACCAGGTGAGTGCCAGAATGTTCAAACTAATCGAAGAAAGAAACTTGCTCGGGCCAAATGACAAGATCGAGTTGATCTTGAAGGACTTCGGAAAGGGCAGGGAAGCGTTCTTGGCCGCGTTGCAAGGTAAAGAAGGGTCGAAGGTCAAGCCTAACATCATTAGAATAAGCGACAACACCAAATTGCAGTTCGGTGGTTCGCGTCCTAAGAAATTACGTCGTTTGTAAGAACTCTTTCATATGTCGGTCAATCCGGCGGTCCTCTGTATATAATATCGTATAATAACGAAAATAGCTTATTGAACCAATGTAGGTTAGCTCTGTGCATCACGCGACCAGCCAAAAAGATAGTAGCATTTCCCTCAATCAATACTTAGTGCTCCCCCATTTCATGGCCTCAAGTTTTCTGCGTTGATGTGAACACATGGGCTCGTCATAGTATCACACAGGTTATTCTCTACGAATGCGCAATATCTCTGTATGTCTATGTGTCCACCATGTCCATCAAGTCTGCCATGTCTACCATACTTACCGTGTCTCTCCGTAATACTGCATACCTCATAAAACCCTACACCAGCATCACATCCAAACATCATAAAATAGGGTTATTACCCTATGGTCCATCCTCCAGCACCTGATGTCTATTTTGTGAGAAAAATTTTTGTGAGGACAAAATTGAAATTTCGTTTTTGTGTCACTCTCGTCTTATAGTGTGAAAATTTAGGCAAAAAATTCAATCCCTCAGCTGAAAAAATTGAAAAGTTGAAGCTTTTTACAAAGTATTAAGGACTAACTTAGGATTAATTAAAAATGTCTCCAATCTGTAAGTAACTATAAGAATAGTAGCACAAGGGGATTTGAATATAGTGATCAATGAAAGAATAGAATGCCCCGGATAGAAGAGAGTTTGTGAATGATATTGGTGAAAAATTGTAATGGGTTTGAAACACGTATGAAGTCCAATAGAGGACAGGAGAAACGGATATCGGTAGTATATGCGATAGTAAAGAGTACAGAATAAACCAGTCTCTCGCCAGGAGAGCAGAAACGGGGCTAGAGCTGACAGTAAACAAGATATCAAGCTAGAGAAAAGACTCGCAGACAATTTCGTTTTGGTACAGGATCACTATATGAAAATCGAATAGGATGATGGAAACACATACTAACATATAATAGCTCAATCTAAGCCTTCCGCTGCTAAGAAAGCTGCTTTAAAGGGTACTAATGCTAAAAAATCTTTGAAGGTTAGAACTGACACTTCTTTCCACAGACCAAAGACTTTAAGATTATCTAGATCCCCAAAATACTCTAGAAAGTCCGTCCCACACTACAACAGATTAGATGCTTACAAGATCATTGTTTCTCCAATCGCCTCTGAAACCGCTATGAAGAAGGTTGAAGACGGTAACATCTTAGTTTTCCAAGTTGACTTAAAGTCTAACAAGCACCAAATCAAGTCCGCTGTCAAGGAATTATACGATGTCGATGTCGAATACGTCAACACCTTAGTTAGACCAAACGGTACCAAGAAGGCTTACATCAGATTAACTGCTGACCACGATGCTTTAGATATTGCTAACAGAATTGGTTACATCTAAATCATTTAATCTATTTGAGTTGGGAAAAATAATAATGAATAAGCTTTAATCATCATTGTCTTTTTTGTTTATATTTTATATTGTATTTTATAATAGCTCATGGTTTGAGTGAGTTCATCAATTTAAGTTTTATAAAGAAAAAAGTAATGGGGAAAACATTTTATATACATAATTCTACTACGTTTTAAGTGTTCCAAAATATTGTAGACTGGTAGATTCAATGTTCCAACGTAGTGAATTACAAACAGATTTTGGGTTCATATCAAAATACAACACATCGATATTCATTGAAATATGTCCCATGAACAAGACAAGCCTTATAGTTTTTTAGAGTACGTATATTCTTACACTCTACATGCTAGGGGTTGGCTATAATGCCGGGATCGTAAACGTTTGGATTAAGAATGGAGTGATTCCCTCTACTATTACCCATGAATTTGATGATGCTTGAATGTGAGTCTTCGTTGAAGGACAAATAACCCATTTAATGGTAGCTGCGCTAACTTCAAGCTGATAGTCTAGATATCTTCCTACAGCAAGAACTCTTCTTATAATCTATGACGGGCTATGAGGCATAAATAAATCACATATTTGGGGGATTATTTCAACTTCGTAGTATGATGATAGAGATGGCGATTCAAAAAAAAAAAAAAGCTGAAAAGCACTGGTGCTACCTACCGTCAAACAGAATGGAAGCACTCAGCCAAAGATTAATGGCAGAAAAAACATGGAAGGAACCTGGTAAAAGTATAGATTATGTTGTTTACTGCTTAATAATCATGAGCAAAATATTCCAGTACATATCCTCATGCACCCGTTTCCCTGTTCATTTTGTAAAACATATCTACTAAATATTGGGCTGTATTGTCTAGTGGATTTTACTAGGCTGCTGATTTTGTCAATTAATGTCGACTTGAGGAAGAATGTGCCAAAGAGGATTTCAAACAGAAAAATGAAGTTCATGAAATCCTCATTGGCAATAAGAATCACCGATACTCTTGAAAATTCGTCTGTTTGGTGCTTGTTTTTTATTACGGAGCAGCAGATTGTACAATGAAGGTCATAAATTGTCAATGAATATCAATTGGTCCAGAACTCTCACCATCTAAATCGATAGGCTGTAAAATAAAACAGACGAAAATGCTTATAGCTTGTTAACATTGTTGCCCTATATGGCTCAAATATATTTACCTGTCTAGCGCTTTATGATTACTTGTAAAAAAAATTTGGTTTGTACTCTCTCTAATGGCTGCGAATTTGGTCGATTTTATTCAATATGGGCAAAACACAAAAAACTAAGATTTCCGACTTAACTATGGATTCCTTTCATCCTATATACACTTCGACCCATGCCAATCTACTAGCATGAAATTCTAAATTTCATAACTCTACATTTTGATAAACTCATGCTCGTCGTGACAAGACTATATACCAGGTACGATTCATTCTAACCTATAACTTGATTGCCATCCTTAGCATTTTTAACTATGTTACCATACCAGTCCCCTCCATCTTGAACAATATGCGATTGTCCTTTTACAATCACCTATTGTAGCTCTTCCACATTGTCCTATATTCAGCACGTATAATGTCGCAAATAACTATCCTCTGAAAATACTCGTGTATTCTGCCCTTCAGGCATCCCTTTATGTCTGTTACAATCAGTTCAGTGCTCTATTCATTGCTTGTTTACATGGTTCATGCCGCTTAGGTGTTCCTAAAATACTGATACTATTGTAGAGTTGGGTTCGAACGGTTTGCAGCCCGGGTTGTCCTGTTATTCCGGTCCCTCCCATCCGACCCCCTTATGGTCAACTGTCTGTTGTGTGCAGATCCACAAAACCGACGTGACGTCATTTCCGGAACACATTCACTTTCCTTAGCTCAACTATACGTCATATTGACGTAGCCATCTTGTTTTCAATAGTGTTTTATTCCTCCTTTGGGCCCGTAATATGGCCTTTGAGAATCATAAGATATTCTACACGTTCCTATTGGGTCACTACTGCACTAAACCTGTGTCTACAATAAAGTCCAGAATTATTGTTGTCGGTATGCGCCCTACTACCTCACGTATACGTCCCAAACTTTCAACCAACCTCTAGACCAACCTCTAGACCAAAAATCATGGCTATTCATGGCTATTCATATCGCCTAGTCAGAACCCATCTTGATCCACAACGTCGAAGAAAATTAAACCTAATTTTGACTTCGCCTGTGTTATGGTTTTTCCGATTCTCACACATCAATTAGATCGTATCTTGTACTAACCGCGGTGTTTAGACACAAAAAAGAAATAAACGGAACAGTTCTCAAAAGAAATAAAATTACAAAATCAACCGTGTATTACCCTTTACGGTTATTTTAGTTCCGATACATTACGTAATGGTTTTTTTTATTTCTGTTGGCCACAATACTGCCGGATCATAACTACCTTTAGAGCGTATTCTATGGTAGCATACCGGAATTAAGTGTATATTGCGCATCAATAAGCATCGTTACGTAATAGGGTAATAAAAACGTTTTTATGTAATCGGTGATGATAACAAATAAAAAATTCTTAGTGTAGTACAAGCTGATAGACATTTCTTTTTGTCCAAAGAATTAATTGGTGTATATAAATAGCTTGCAAATCCCCTTCGTGATGAGTTAATTAATATCAGTAATCAATTAGTATTCAATACTTTCTTTATTAGAAACATAATAATATAAATTACAATGACAATTCAAAATCAACCAGCTGTCTTCTACGTTAATGCTGCTTTATTCGACTGTGACGGAACTTTAGTCAACTCTACCGGTGCTATCTCAGAATTCTGGAGAGATTTCGGTAAGACCAGACCACACGTCAACCCAGAAGAAATTATCAGAACATCGCACGGATGTCGTACATTCGATGTAATTGCAAAATGGTCACCAGAAGATGCTATTGTTGAACAAGTGACCGAATGGGAAGGATCTATTCCAGACTCTTTCGGACAATTCGCTAAGCCAATTCCTGGTGCTGTTGAATTAGTCAAGTCTTTTGATCAATTCTCCAAGCAAGAAACTGAAAATGGTGAACAGAGATGGGCTATTGTTACATCTGGTACCTTACCATTGGCAACCAAGTGGTTGAAATTATTAACAATCGAAAAACCAGACTGTTTCATTACTGCTGAAAAGGTTACCAAGGGTAAGCCACATCCTCAAGGTTACCAATCTGCTAGAGATACTTTAGGTTACAAGGCTGCTCACCACAAGGTTGTTGTATTTGAAGATGCTCCTGCTGGTATCACTGCCGGTAAGGGCGCTGGCGCCTTCATTGTTGGTATCTGCTCTACTTACGAACCAGAAAAGGTTAGAAAGGCTGGTGCTGACATTGTTGTTGATGACTTAAGCTCTTTCAAGATCGAATCTTACAACAAGGAAACCGATGAATTCAAGGTTGTTGTCAATGATTACCATTATGCCAATGACGAATTCTTGCAATCCGTCTAATCATTAACAGGGTTAATACATTGGGTTATTTATTTTCAGTTTGCTTTCATTGTCATCATTTTCTAAAATCATTTACATATCATTTTATAGAGTTAATACTAGAATTATACTAGAGTCATTTTTTAATGTACATTAGATTGCATTTAATTACATTGCTGTAGTCAACAAAATGGGATTTCATAAGTTATACATCGCTCCACTCAATGAAGATATCTCCTTACCATAGGTCAGTTAGAAGGACACCTGTGGAATTGCTTCCCCCTAAATAGTTGATCATCACTGATAGCTTTAAAACCTAAGAATATCTTACCTAAAACTATCACTCTTTGTCTTAAAGAAAGACCAGATTCATTTAACATATTGAATTAAGAAAATGTATCACTAACTGAAGTGATATCTCTATACACTGATCCCTTGTAGTGATTTAATTTGATTCGCTTTGCTTTTGATAAATTTTTTTTACATTTATATACTAAACACAACTTTCCTCAGAATTTTCAAGATACAATCTAAGGCTATTCCAAGGGCAACAATTCTGGTTGAAGGTTGTCTTTGTCTAGATAGATCACAGATCATATTGAGGGAAGATGGTTATGATTGATTACATAAGCAATGACCTTCAGAAAAAATTTATGGAACCATTCAAATCGATGGGAAGAAGAATAAACAGAAACAGAATCTTGATATTAAGCCATGTCACCATCATTATCGGATCTGTACTCGTTGGTATCCTTACCAAGGATAACAGACTTAGATTTAAGTCAACAGGTTGTGATTCCTAGCTTAAATTCAACCAATACAACTCATATTGATATTGGTATATCAAACTCAATCATCTCCAGCTATATATTAAAACCAACACCAAAATTAGTATGGTCGTTCCCATTATCGCCATCTACCATTGTAGAATGTATGGATGTACAAGAAAGAGATGGTAATGCAACTGAGTTTGTTAAAAACTACGTGGTTGGTGCTACTGAACGTAAAAATTACAAGGTTTTAATAATTAAGAGACATAATGACACGGCAGAACATTTCGAAATTAAATTGAATTCAAAAATCAAAGGCGTCAACTTCTCAAAATGTGGTAAGTTTGTATATGCTATTTTGGGTAATGGAGAAATCAAATTATTGAAGATTAATGACGACAGTCTTGAAGATGTATCTTTAGATTTTCAACTCAAGTCTGGTAATGAACTAGTTTATTACAAGTTCATTTCAAACCACGAATTTAAATACGATAATCATTTGTTATTAACTATCGAATCTAATAAGAGGAGTCTCGTCTATAAATTAACTTCGTTGAATTATGAAAAATCATTTGAAATAAACCAGTTTTCATCTTCGGCAGTCTCTCAGTCCATTTTCACATATCAATCCGGGTTTTTGTATGAATTTAATATTGAGAAGTTGGAAATCATTTCACGTTCAATCATAGACTTTAAAGTCTCGAAGTCAATAAAAGTTGACTCTATTATTGACTCTCCAAGCAAATCTATCAATGATTATTCTATAATTTGTCCAAGTGTTGATAGATTATTGTTATCCTGGAAAAATAAGTTATATTTAATAAACTTCAAATTTCAAAGTTTATTAGATACTTACACCAGATTGGACAAAATTTACGTTAAACAGGTAGTCGAGGTTAAAGGAAGCTCGACAAATAGTAGTTCTACTTTTGCCGTTTATTTGCATTACAACGCTCGTAAGAAGAATACTAGTTTAAATATCATTAATGTCAATACTGGAATAAATACTCTTAGTGAATGTTTGGGCAAAAGTATGGTTAAGAGAGCAAATGACAATGAGTTTAAAGGATTAACAAATGTTATTGATGATTCGTTCGAAAAAGAATCTACGAAAGTATCCAAAGAACTAAAGGAGATTTACGATGAATTAGTGGAGTTAAAAGAAAAAAAGAATATTGATAAGTGGGAACTAATCGTAGTTCCATACTTGAAGAATAAAAGTTGGGCTTCTGTCAAAAAGACTTTAGCAAAGGGCACACCAACCGAAGAGTTTTCTGTTTTCGAAGTAGAAAATGATAGAGTTGTTGATCCTGCCTTTATAAGTAAAATCCTATCCTTAATATTTGATAAAAAATTAGATTTTATTCCTGAATATACCTTGACTTATCTTTTGACTCATCCATTATATACATACGAGCATACAAAGGGGTTGTTGTCATTATTCACACAACTTAACAAACCTAGGTTATTGAGACAAGCAATAATAACTTGTCCTAATTTGTCAATTGAAGAAATTTCTTTACAATTAAACAATGACAGTTTAGAAATATTCCAAGATGTCATAACTAGATTAATTAATGAGTTTTCAGTAAACCAAATAACTCATCAATTAAATGACATTTTACAATCAAAACAGAACAATCTTAATTTAGAGACTATCTTGAATAATTTGATTAAGCTTAACAATAACCAAAGTTGGTACTTAATTCAATCTATTATCGATGTTGGTGGTTTGTTTAACTGGTCGATGAATACTGTAAATAATTTGATTGAAATCATTGAGGACAAGTTAGCATCAATAATGGCAAACAACTATAACTTGACTCTTACCAACCAAGCGATTTTAATTAACGAGCCAATAAGAAAATTACACAAAAATAAGAAATCTAGTAAAAAGGCAACAGAAAAGAATACTAATATCATTGAACTGAACAACGAAATCCAGCAACAACAATTGAATTCGATTTTATCCATACAGAATAATGCTGGTAAAAAGCTAAAAGACGATGGTATTGAGATTTCTAAAAGAGTTCCTAATTATTCAATTGAAAAGTTGATATTATAGATTAGCATATCAAATATACATTCTTTTAAGTCTTTAAGACTACACGTAGTACATAGGTTTGAATATATGGCATGTAATTTTTTAAACACTGAGAATTTGTGAAGATTCTTGGTAAAGAAATTAGGGTGACTTCGCGATGAGAAATTTAAGACAAAAATTCTGGTGATAATCATTTATTTACCTATAGATGAATTAATAAGATAGATATGAGTAACATAAAAGCAATAAATGCATATAAATATGCCCTCAGAGCTACAAAAGTTGCGTTCAGAAACGATTTACCTGTTTTAGCAGCAGCTAGAAGTCAAATTAGACAAGGCTTTATTGATAATAAAGATTTGGCTGATCAAGAACAGCAGCAAGAAGCCATAGATAAAATGAATGAAGTAAGCCAGTTTTTGATCAAAAACATTGTTCAAGGTGAAAAGCAAGAAGACGACAAATACTTCTTAAAATTCCATGATCGTACTGAATTAGGAGATAATGAAACGATCAAACAGTCGAAGGCAGAAATGGGCTCATTAGCTGGTGCTAAGGTTAAAAAATGCAGTGACATAAAAAAGTGATCAGACTAAGATAGATTGATAAGCTTTTGCTGTAGACGAGTCGAACTTCGGTTACTTGGATTTTAAAGGTGATATAAAGTCAAAAAGCACGAGGCTGTGAGACTAGTAACATTTCATGTAAATAAAGATACTAAGGATATTTAGTGTGAATAGAGAACGAGAGTAAATATATTTATACAACTAAGATATATTTCGTTTTATATGTAACAAATCAAATTAGTCGTGAATTGGGGTTGAACAAAAATTTCGTTTTGCACTTAAGCGGATCTAAATAGATTTATACATTAAGAAGTTATAGTTATAAAGTTATTAGAACATTGTTCTAGATGTATGATAAATTTATTGAAAATTGTGTTCATACAATCATAATATATAATTTGTTCAATATGAAGATGAGTAATAATTGTGAGATAGAAAATTATCACCAAATTTCAAGTACAATTCTTTTCCTACAAATATTTCCGTGCAATGGCATCATTACCTCCATCAAAACGAGATATAGCTATCTCTAAATCACTCTCATACTTATTAAGACATGGAGCTGTGAAAGAGAAACTAAATATCGATCAAAGTGGATGTATAAATATCAATGAATTGCTAAACCATAATCGACTCAAGACCAACAAGGTAACGCTTGATGATATTTATAGGATTGTTGAGAATAACGATAAGAAAAGGTTTTCTATTGTGGAGAAGGATGGAGAAATAATGATATGTGCTAACCAAGGTCATTCTATCAAGATGGTAAATGATTCGAATCTAACTCAACTCACGAAGGAAACTATTCCGCAAGAAATCTACCACGGAACCTACAAAAATAAGCTTCCTGCCATATTTAAAAGTGGTGGTTTAAGCAAAATGAATAGAAATCACATTCACTTTGCCTCAAACATAAGTGATATATCTGGTGTTCGAGCTAGCAGTAACGTTTTTATTTATTTAGACATCGAAAAATGTTTTGAGTCTGATATAATATTCTACAAAAGCTCAAATAACGTCATTTTAACCCCAGGCGATGCAGACGGGCTTGTTCGAGTCGAGCTTTTCAGCAAAGTGGTCGATGCCAAAAACGGATCCGCCATCGATATAAACCAATATGCGAACATATAGTTTGGCTTGGCCCCCACGTTGTAATTATTCTTTTTCAATCCGTATAGTGGAGATTTAACATAGAATACATGAATCTGGTAGATATAACGACATAATATAGGATGTTATGCAGCTAGATTAAAAGAGAATCTCTTCAATGCCCAATTAAGGTATTTTTCGTATCAACGCATAAGGTGATCGACTCATTACTTAAGAATCCCGAATTTCTGCGTAAGAAATAATTAATCCAATTGCCATCTTGTAATTAGTCATTAAAGCCAAGACATATTGACTAAAATTTTCTATCGCACACTATTCTACACCGGTGGTTGGACAACTATTATTACCATCAGGTATGGGGGAACAAACCCACTGTATATTTCAACATATTGAGCAAGACATTCATCTAGGACGTAGTCCTGTCGTATAAATGTGTCTAACAAATAAGACAGTATTGAAATATTTGCCCAAATATTAATTGAGAAATACATGGCGAACCATCTGATCTTGCCCCAGAATGAATATACGGGCTGCAGAAGAATACTATTTAAGTGTGTGCCTTAAAAAAAAATAGAAAATTATTGTTAGAAAAACGATCCGCGTAAATGCAAAAGGCTACCGCAAAACAAATTGGATTGTAACATTCTCGCTAGTCCTTTTGTGCCATAGTAGATGGAAACATGATTATACTTATGCTTGTCTCAGGCAGGCCCATATACAGATTATAGTATTGAAGATGGCTGGATCGTAAATATCGGAACGTCTTCGAGTTCCGTAATTCATCTGTAAGTATGTTCCGTGATTCGTAAATAAAAGACCCTTCAGTTGCAAATATTACATAGAAGTCCTGTTTTCTCTAGTCTGTATTCCTATGTATCTATATGTTAGTCAGATTGTCCAAAGATGACCCATACCAATAAAATGTTGTAGTTGCCTAGTTTATGCAACAGCAAAGGTTGCAGCAATACGTGATTCTCGCCCTTTTATGCATCAATTTAAGGCGGGCTTGGATTTTCCACTGCAGCTGCCCCCCTGTAATCCGGATTCTTTCTTGGATTTTATACCTAGTGTCCCTAGGTTCACTGCTTTGGTGCCTTAAAATGTTGGCGTATTCCATATATACTGTAAACCTAACACAGCAGTGAATAACAGGAGAGTAGCACATCTTCAAAAAAACGAATATATAATAAGAATTACGGAGATAAATTTTAATTATTTTTCAACCGAGTTTACAAGTCTAGACTATCAGCAATCTAGACTCTAAATAATTATTATCTTTAAGCCTGGTAAATTCAAGAAAAAATTAAAATACATTAGAAGTCCTACCTGGTAGTATAGTTAGTGGCAAAGGACCATACTGTTATAGGATAATCAGTGAGATAAACTAAGTACATCTTGGTTCGAAAAGACACACTGTATTCATTGTTGGTGGAAAAATATACAAGTGGTAGAAGTTAATGCAGAATTGTTATCCAGGCAATCCCGTGAACCCTTTCGATGGAAATACAAAGGAAGGAAACAAAATAGGTATGGAAAATAGTCAGGATGCTAATAAAATATGCCAATGGTATTGTTGCTCTTGTGGCCAAAGTTATGGTTCGATAATATACAAAGATAATACAGAAACGGAGGTTGCGGAAGAAAAGGAGGATGGCATCTTAATCAAGAAGTTGAAATACTACAGCCAAATATTATACAACGAAGGCAATCCGTCATATACGAAGTACGAATATTTAAATGGTTCCAAAAACTTGAAAACTCCAGAAGAAAGAGCAAATGTAAATTATTTTGATCCAGTAAGGCGTCGGTCAAGCAGTATGACTGATATTAGTGATTTCAAGGATCGTTTGGGTGATTCAGAGCCAGTCCCGTATACAATATCTACCTTTGCATCCTCTTGCACCTCATCTAGTATTTCGCCCGTGCCAGGATTGTTCGAATATAATAATAAGGTGGCGGTTTGCATTCCAACGAGGTTCAATTGTCATCGATGTAACCATATGATGTGTCCGTATTGTCTAAAGATACGTTTAAAGGACCTAGACAACTAGTTTATTGATTCTGGTTTGGCGTACTTTTCATTTGGAATTTTGTTATTTTATACTTGTAGAAATAGGAACGGTGTTAATGGTTAAATTGTATATAATTTTATAAATTTAATTCAAAACTAATAAATTATTTTATTGCATTCTTTCCGGTAGATATGACTATAAGCAACCTATCTATGAAGAACAGAATTACTATCTAGTATAAGAATATATTATATTAATAAAAATATAACGACCTCGGTGAGGGTCGAACTCACGATCTTGAGATTAACAGTCTCACGCCTTAGCCAACTTGGCCACGAAGTCATAATTTATAGGGAATAATATTAAAAACATATTTCACTTTTGAGTCAAAGATGTCATTAACTATACTTAATGCCATATGTTGAGCTCTATCGTAACTACTGTAGACTTCTATTCTTCAATGTTGTATTAGAGTAATGAATCGTATGAGTTAAAAAAATACGTGAGTTGGGGAACATTTTTTAGCTCGCAAAAACCAAATTAAAAAACCACTTATTTTACTGTTTATTATCAAATAAGGATGTTAAGAAGACCGGCAACTACAATCAAGCTTACCCCAGAGGACGTTCTTGAATATGATGATGGTTTATTGGACCAGCAGAGTTCCCAGCATCAATTTCAACACCTCCACGATCAAAGTCATAATGATTTTATATTACAAGAGCAAATAAATACTGATATTCATAACAATTCAAGCAATGACATAAAAACGAAAGAACAATCTAAGGACGAAAGAATTGGGGTCGTTAGGAATAATTAATTAAGGAATATGTGAGTTTACTAAATTTACTGGAGACAGACGTCGTTTGGTAAATTGAGAAGCTAATTATGGAAGTTTCTAATTATTGATACTGGCTATTAATTTGTTCAGCTTGATTCCTCTATTATCTAGATTATTAGAAATATGCAAGCTTGGACTGTTGTTGTATCTCCAGCCTTGTATACCATATAGCGTCTGTGAAGACGCAAAAGTTCGGATCTAGAGAAATCAAGCCAGAAGCTATGTTAGGTGCAAAACCAAAAGCCTAATGACGAATCTATTATTTAAATATATTAATATATGTTATTTACTTTTTGCCTAAAGATTTTCTCTTAAGCCATTTGTTCCTTGTATTGACAACCTTGTTTTCAAATTTCGGAACAACTTTTTTATCTAAATTGAATTGTTGAACCTTAACATGCACTGGACCTTTTCTTATGGAAAGTTTCTTACTTTTCTTAAGACTCCTCAACTTTGATTCTTTTATTTGTCTGCGCATTTCCATCTCATCTAACTTCTCAAAATCTTGTAATTTTAAATGCTTTGATGGTATTATTGGTTCTGACGGTTTAGCCTCGTCATCAGATATTGATTCGAATACATCTTCCGGTAAATATTCTGGCAATTCATCTTCTTGTTGTTTGTTCTTCTTTAATTGTTGTTGGTGTTGATTGTATAAATTTTGTTGTCTTCTCTTTTCCTTTTCAAGTCTTTTCAATTCTTGTTGCTTTTTTAAATCTTCCTTTTGTTTTGCTATTATTTCATTCTTTATGCCTGTTGTAGATTCTTCTTCAGGTGCCTCATCGGAATCTGAACCTGAGTCTGATTCATCGGACTCTTCTGATTGATTTGGCTCTTCCTCCTCTGCTGTATGATACTCAATATCATTTACCTCTGCATCATTATCCAGAAATTTTATCTTTTTTAGAGTGGCTCCATCTCCTGCCTTAGCATTCAATTTACTTCTAGTGACAGCCATGCTTATTGTTTATTACTTACTGAATACTGGCTCATCTCTAATTTTTTTTTTGTTAGACTGGATTTTTTTATTTCGCGCACGTATCGCTTATTTTGCAATCATCGACTGGGTTTTGCTGCTTATACATCTGGAACTAATGTAGTCAAGCCATATTGCTTCCATTTACTTTTGAGTCGATCATTTCTGATCCTTTCAACATATCCCCTCTTAATCAATACCTTCAAAGTATCTTGATTGAATTCCATACCATCAATTATCAACTCCTCTAACTTGAACACTTGACTATCATCGGACGATTTCAAATTAAATGAGAACAAATTCATCAATCCAATTCCATCAATCAGCTTACAAAAACTAATGTCTAGTACTCTCAAGTTAATTTTTTTCAAGCCAATATTATCAACCAAGTCGTTACGGAAAAATTTCATAGACGAGTTGTCTAATTCTATCTCGTTGAGGTATAGCTTTTGTAAATTGGGTACAACACTCATGATATCGTATAACGATATTTTCAAATTGTGATGGATAGATATTTTATCATTCTTGAAATATAAGTAGTTCGAATTTCCGAGAAATAATGTGTGCAATTCATTGTTAAAATTTGCAATCTTCAATACCTTAAATAAACCCTTTATTGACAAGGATGATGCATACACATCGAGATATGTTAGCGAATGCAAGGATGGAATATATAAATCATTCAATTCATTCAAGTGGACAGCAGTACTTACTGATTTCTCTCTGATAGTTAATTTACGGAGTCTGAAAGCGGCATTGCAAACAATCAAGTCTTGTAAAAAGTCTTTGATTGATATCCTTTCGTTATTTTCTAAATAGAGGTTTATTAGATTGGTAGATCTTGATAAGAAGTCCTGAAATTGTCTCTGTCTATTAGTAAAATCATATGATACAATACAAAGGTTCGTCAAGTTTGGGAAATTTTTCAATATGAATGGGGGATACGGATTATATGTATCATGGCCAACTCTCAAATGATTATTATCTCTCATAAGTTTGGGATGGTTGATTATTGAAAGATGTTCAAGAGTATCGTAAGGTGTAGCATCAAGCCCTATTAAGTCATGAAATTTAGTGTTATTGGGGATTAAGGATGCGCTTGAGCCGCTTGATTCATTATCAATTATAATAATTTCTAGGCTTTTCAAATTTTTCATCATTTTAAAAATCAAGTTTTCACACTTGAGACTTGACTTGATACCTAATCTTAAAAATCGCAAGCTGCTAATATTCGAAACATTCCAATTCGTTTTGTATAATTTATTAATAAAAAATTCAAAACTCAAATCTTTATTTATGATATCTAATCCATGTAATTTAAGCTGCTTTTCGGATATTAAAAGTTCAATCATCTTCAATAATTGCATATTATTTGCTGTAGACCTGAGCTTCAACATTTTAATTTGTTTTGAATATGATTTATCAATAATCTTTTTTATTAGCTTTAGTCCGTTAACGAAATCAATGGTTGTGATTTTTGGCTTGAAAGAGATCTTATTAGTATATAATGATGGTATGTTCACCAATACGTTATACCATTTTAATGATACCAAATGACATAGAAGAACATCTTTGAGATTAAAGTCCCGGAATATCAACTCTATTATTTCTAATGGGAAATAAATAAGCGGGTCTAGTGTATTTTTCTGTCTCTTTGATAGCGATGTGCTTGATAACGATTTTCTTCTTTTAAGTGGTAGCATTTTTTCTAAACTTTTCTCTAAACTTTTATTCCCAGAATGTGTAATATTTGATTCCTTTTGCTGCTTTAGTTTTCTATTTAATGCTTTATATTGAGTTTTCAAATTGTTGAATAATTTTTCAGGAACTACTATATTGAATTTTTGAATAGCGTTGCTGATCATATAATTACCTTTTTGCAATACTTTATAAGCTTCAACGTCCTTCTTCATGATCAATAATACCTTAGCTACCCTTAAATACCCTTTGCAGCTTATTGGCTCACATCTCACTAATTTTTCTCCATCTTTCAAAGATTCATCTAATTGACCCAACTTTTCATTTGTTGCAGCTCTCTGATCCAATAGCGACCCTAATTTCGGATGAACTATAGGTCCAACAGGTGGAGTCACATTTAATCTATAAATATTTCTCCTGATCAGTATGAGTTCCTCAATTGAGTAACACTGACAATGGAGAATTAGTTGGTTGTATAGATTCAATGCTTTCTCGTAATCGGAAGATTTAAAATATAATATTGCTAAATTTGACTTATCATTTATCGTCTCTTGATCTAACAGCATCTATAACAATCTATCTTGTATCCCATCTAGAACAATTATTTTTAACTGATAGGATTAATTTTAAAAACTACGCGTAAAATATCATTACCTTATCTTAAAGTTTTCTCTTCCACACATTTAAACAAGCATGAACAATGGGTTTAATAGAGCAATAGAAAGTGTAACACTAGCAATAATAATGGGGTTAACTTCATATTTTGTGGGTTTGATACCGTTAAGGCTTCCATTATCCCAAGAACAAATGAATTTAACGTCATTTTTCAGTATGGGAATAATACTAGGAACTGCACTAGTAATTGCTATTCCTGAAGGAATTGAAACGTTATACCTATCAACAGATGAAAAGAGCAATATTATGTTCCCTCGATATATAGGTTTAGGTCTAATTAGTGGTTTCATTGTTATGTATATTATTGACCATCTAAATACCATTTTACACTCTTTCAGCATCGAATTGAAGTCCATTAACGAATTTCATTACAACGGATCTTATAGAGAACTATTTACATCCATATTTACATCATCTTTAACATTGGGACTTATTTTTCACGCAATGATTGATGGAATATCCCTAGGTTCGTCATTTAGTAAATCCCATGATGAGAGCTCAATTGGGTTGATACTCTTTATAATGATAATCATTCACAAATTGCCAACTTGCTTCAGTCTTTCCTCACTATTAATGAAAGAAGAAATGAATACATCGGTCCTAAAATTTCATTTATTAATATTTGCATTGATAACTCCATTAAGTTCAATATTGACTTTTATTATTATGTCCTTGTTTCATTTACAAAATGATTTTGTCGTGGGAAATTTACTCGTATTCAGTGGTGGTACATTTCTTTATGTTGTGACACATGTAATGCTAGAAGTTTCTTCCACAAACAACATGATACCTCAATCTAGTGGAAGTGAGGATACGCTACATTACGCTGATCAACCAATAATCGGCGGTAATCATATATTGGCATCATTAGTAGGTACAGCTGTCTCAGTATTAATAAGTTTCTTTGGAGAACTTTAAATATACATCTATTTATCAATGTTTAGTTGCACTCATAAAAATCATCATTCTCGTCATTTTCAGTTCCCTCAGATTGTTTTTCTTCAGTGCTATTGTCTTCCGATAGCTCGATTATCTTTACTTTTTCATCATCCGTACCTTTCTTTTCTGAAATATCATTGCTGTCTTTTTCATTATTCTCTTCATTAATCTTCTGCTTTGTCTTAATTAATTTTCCTTTGTCAGGCTCATAAACTTCATTTTTACCATCATTCCCATTATCTATTAATCTTGGTCCTTTAAAAAATCCATTAGCAGAAATAGGTTCGTTTGCGATCTCATCACTTTCCTCTTCGTTATCTGTAGCATTAAACACTTGTGAGTATTTATTGTCATTGAGATAACTTTTAGAAAAGGATCTTCTCAAATCTGGGGAATGTAGATTCATCAATCTACTCTTGATTAACTCACTATTATATGCATCCTTTAAATTATAATTCGAGCTATTATTGGATCTTGATAAATAATTATCTTTGAGTCTATTCAATCCAATATATGAATTTCTCAAAGAGTTGTTATTGGACAATTTGGGTAAGTTGGGCTTTTCTTTTTCAATGTTTGCATCAAAGGCGGGTACTAAAATACTATCCGAATAATCTTTAGCTCCTTCATTATCAAAGTGTGCATGCTTAGATGATGCATCTAAATATGGGTTTCCCTTGTAAAACGGGATTCTTTCTGATTGATACTTCAATTTTTGAATATTAGAATCTGGCTTTCTTCCTACAATATTGAAATTTCCGGAGCTTTTAGCCTTCCGTACTTTTTGTCTTTCATTGCGGACTTTTTCTTGTTTTCCTGTTTTAAACTCATCATCTTCATTGTAGCCACTTGGAGCTTTAAAATTCTCTGGAAAACTGTGGTGCTTTTCCAATCTCTTGTTCAGAGATACAAACCTTCCGTACCTATCATCATCGTCAATTAAAGTAGTTTCTGTTGATATACCGCTATTCTGATGAGAGTATTGAGAAGACATAGAAGCCAAAGACGTAGTTGACCTACCCTTCAAAATTTTTTCCGTAGGTTTGTGGGTTGAAGGTATCGCAACGCTTATTGAATTCCTTTTGACAGCTGGTGCCTTATTTGTGCTATCCGAGATTCCAATGGAAGACGAAGCTGAATTATGCCTTTTCATATTTGGCGGAGCATGACTGGAGCCAATAATTCTTGATCTTTCTGGGGTGACTGGAGAAGTGATTGAATTATCATAATTCATTACTGGGAGATTCACCAAAGTTATATTTTGGTTACCATTGTTATTAGTTGAGTTTGAATTTCTATAAGCTAATTTATTATTATTCGAAGACGTGATTAATCTTCCCCGTAATAAACTTATTGCTTTATCTAAAGCAAATTCCACCCCACAATGGTTGTGTATCACAGTGACCTTGGGCCATGAAGCTCTTGCGCCTCTTATTATAAAATCGAGTAAAAATTCTGGAGTAGGGTTTTTGAATACCTTCAAAAAGTCTTCAGCCTTGAAATCAGGTAGAATAGTTATATCCCCGGAATAATGCTGAGAAATAAGTGTTATTAGCTTATTGGATAATGTCTTATAGACGTCCATCTCATTTAAAATCTGAAGGTAGTGGATGATTTCACTTGTCATAAAATCATAGCAATTATTCAAGAAGTTTTTGAATTTGTAATTCAACTCATTTTCTACTTCACCTCCAATAGAACTGACAGAAACTTTGAGAATCGGAACCACATGAGGATTTACTTGACATGCAATGATGTGATCAGCATTAAACATCTCCAGTAGTCTTGTAATAGGCAAATCATTATCAACTGAGCCATCAACAAATTTCATGGATGCGTCATTATTCCATTCTTGCACGCCATTAGAGTTAGGAACCTTCTCATAAATTAATGTAGATGGAAAAACACCTGGTAATGAACATGAAGCACATACTGCGGACCAAATAAGACAGTTCGGCGCCGTCAAATAGTTTAGCAATCTAGTTTGTTCATGAATTGATGTAGGAGATACTGTAATGTTTAGAATCCTTCCTGTTCTATTATATGCTTCTCTGAATGTTAAATCCCCTACGAGGCTAATCATTGTATTTTGTAAAGCATCAATATCAAATAAAGTCCCATATTTTAGCAAATGACCAAGGTTCTTTAATGCTTTCTTATAACTTTCTTCTTTTCCCTCCTCGATATCTCCACTTCCAAAAATATCAAACTTTTTAACCATAATCTCATTCAAAATGGATACTGTTTCTTCGTTCGAATGACAACATATAATACTCGCTATAATTGAGCCAGCAGAAGACCCACTGATTATTCTTGGTAGCAAACTAGCTTCAAGCAATGTTATCACTACCCCAATATGAAATATACCAAATGTGCTACCTCCCGAAAGGACAAGTGCCGTTCTTCCGATATTTTTTCTAGTTTGAATGAGCATACCTAACAAATACCGATCATCCAAGCTCACATCCCTATTGTTTATTAAATAGTCGAGCGACATCTCACACTCTTTTATGTAATCTTCAATCAAGGTCTTAGTACCAACGTGCGAGTGTCTGTACAAATTAATGTCTCCCATATTACCTAGATTCCTTGTCCATTTGGTTCTAATTAAGTATAGTAATAGCTTAAAATCTTTGGACAATCTCGCATTTCTCATTTCCATGAGGTTATTATGTACTAATTCATAGTCATACAAATTCGATTCTGGATTCACTTTCCACTGGTTATTATTTAATAACTCATCCAATTTTAACGATATTTCGAACCATTCCTTATAGCTAATAGCCGACTTCTGTTCCGATAATAGCCTTTTAATAAGTACCTGCTTTCCGTCTAACGCTTGAATTAGTCTATTTATTACTGGAATTGACAGTAACGAAGGAAAAAACGAAGATGTGGGGCTACTCGCCTCATCTTTTAGCACATGTGAGTACTGATTATACAAGGATTCAATAATATCAAAATCAAAAGGACCCGTATTGGTATTTATTTCCATCCCTGATACTGTCACCATTAACTCGCTCATATTCTCTGCTCTTTTAATTCATACTAATGCTTAACTTCACATGAAACAGAGCCTCTATCATCTAAAGTCGCATGTGACAAGATTATGAAGATGTTATGTCGCAGAGTATCGATAATCATACGACATAAGAGAATTTTTTATATGCAGTAGAATATCGATCAAGCAGACTTCAAAAAAAATTATAAAGCAAAAGGGCCTTATTCTACAATCCATAATATCCATGAAAATTATGGTATAATTGATTTTATCCATTAATATTGATTAAGAAATTTCCATAGTGTTATCTTTTAAAGATTTTTCTAGGAGACTACACTCTTCTCAAAAGAAAATCCGAGTACGAAATACTAAACCAACATTAAAGGTATCTGAGCAGCATCAAGTGAAGCAGCTGCATCGCAATCCCAATAAAGATAAAAAACACTTCAACTTCCATTCTGGGGCCCACTCTATTGATCCAAGGTTTTTTAAATCAATTAGGTCGTATTTTGATTTCTACGAAAAATATATCGATTTTGCCAAATATACCACTTCAATGTTCACAGTGACGACAATATCACATAAGACCAGTGATTCTCGCCATCCATTGGTTATGTTGACCAACCGTGAAGGCTATAGATACCTTTTTGGAAAGATACCAGAAGGATCGCAGAGAATATTAAACGAGAACCGGTTTAGACTAGGTAAGTTGAAAAGCATTTTCCTCAGTGGAACTATATCTACATGGTCGGAGATCGGTGGTCTCCCCGGCTTGTTCTTAACCATTAGTGATTCTACTAAGAAAAGCATTGACATTTTCACAAATTCGAGTAAGATCACATCTTTTATTGTTGCAACATGGAGGTATTTTGTTTTCAGGAAAGGTGTTGAACTAAAAATTAATGATAGCAATGCGCACGATATAATTGCTGATAGTAATCTAATTATCAAGCCAATTAAAATTGAAAGCAGTAAAATTACTAGCATAGACGAAGAAGTATCGAATACATTACATCAGCAACTTAAAAAACTTATTTCGTTGATGTTTCCCATGGATACGAGTAAGGTGAATGATCCTGATCCAACTTCTTATAAGTCCGACCCCAGTGAAACTGAAATTCAAACTCACGTCAAACTTCCAAGCCCGTTTAATATACTTCCAACTTATCAACAGCCTTCTTTAAATTACCTTATTAGATTCCTTCCAATAAGAGGAAAGTTTGATCCAATAAAAGCAAAAAGTTTGGGAATTAAACCTGGTATTGATTTCCGTAAATTAACTCAAGGACACACGATAGTTAATGACAAAGGTATGACTGTCCATCCACATCAAGTTATCGAAGAATCCAAACTGTTTCTGAAATTATTGATTGTGGATATTCCGAATGCATCGTATTTATCGAACACTCTCAGCTGTGAAGATTGGTTTAAAAAGAATGAAAATATTGGCGAAGAAGATATTGGTATCGTCTATCATTTCTTAGGTGATGATATTGATTATAACCTGGCCGAATATTTGAAGTTTATTAAAAAGTTTCCCAATAATTGTAAGCATATTATAAGTCACTCAAATATATCTGATGATACGTTGGTTTTTAAAACTTCGGCTATTAATTTATTAAAATTGAAATGCTTACAAAAAGATAATTTCAATTTGCCATACATTGAATCTTATAAGCCTTTGGACGGTACTACTTCAACTATTTATAAACTTCAGCAATTACAGCAATTCCATATCGATACTTCATCTATCAAGGCGGATACTTCTTTAATTTCCAATGACTCCTGGTCTTCGTTGTATGATTCAAACATTCTACCATTGGATATAAAAAATATTAACAAGATGGACATTTTGGATAGTAAGCCAATATCATTGGATCAAGTTCCAGGAACAATGAAAGACCAAGTTCAAGTAGTAACTTTAGGTACTGGTTCAGCGTTGCCATCTATTCATCGTAATGTCATCTCAACATTAGTGAGAGTGCCATACATCGATAATGACATTGTCAAGTTTAGAACAATAATGTTAGATGGAGGAGAAAATACATTAGGAACTATGGTTCGAAATTTTGGGCATAATAATCAAGAACAGCTAATCAAAATTTTCGAAGAGCTATGTTTAATCCATCTAAGCCATTTACATGCAGACCATCATTTAGGGATCATATCAATAATTAATAAATGGTTTGAAGTCAATACTGATTCCGAAAAAAAGCTTTACTTGGTTATTCCATGGCAGTATAACAATTTTATAAAAGAATGGTATTCTTTGGAGGAACAAACTTATAATAATATTGATTTGAGTAGAATTGTTTATTTGAGTTGTGAAGAGTTCGTAAGAGATAGACAGCCTCAGTTTCAACAAGTTTCTATTGATGAATTTGAAAGAAAGTTTGACAATGACGAATTCAACCAAGTCATACCTAGAGAACAATTAGCTCCTAAGAATCACGCATTAATTAACGACTTATTAACCAGTCTAGGAATAAATTCTATTCAAACTGTTAGAGCAATTCACTGTTATTGGTCATATTCTATTAGTATTGAGTTTGCGTTGCCCTCTAATGAATCCTTCAAAGTATCCTACTCGGGGGATACAAGACCAAATCCAAAGTTTGTTGACATTGGTTATGGAAGTGATTTATTGATTCACGAATCTTCCTTGGATCACGAATTAATTGAAGAAGCGATCTCAAAGAAACATTCGACTATGATAGAAGCAATTACGGTATCAAAGCTGATGAATTGTGCTAAAGTGATATTGACTCATTTCAGTACAAGATACTCAAATAAAGCAAACTTGCTTATTGAAAATAATGAACTAATTGAACTTTCTACAAATTTGAAGGACTATTTGCTTAGATACGGATCTACGCCAAATATCTTTATTTCTGAGAAGTCAAATAGAAGACCTACAAAAGACTTCGAAGACCTACAGATTTGTTTTGCTTTTGACATGATGAATGTAAGGTTCAGTAATTTGCATTTGCAGAAAGACAAGTACCGAGAAATTTTAGAAATATTCCAAACTGACGATGAATTGAATGAAGAATTAAATGATAAAAGAGAAAAGGAATTGAGAAAGCAACGTGAAAAGCGTGAAGCTAAACGATTGCAAAGATTATCTATTAAAAATGGCAAGAAGAAAAGAAGAGTAAGCAGCGATGAAGAAATCGCCTGAAAAATCCTTTATGTAAATAGTTCTATATAGTTTGAATCAACGCGCTCAACCGTCTTCGTCAAGAAAATGGCATATTCTTAGTAGATGAATGGAAGTATAAATTATCCATTAGTATTGCATGATAGCTGGTTATTAGAGTCGATCACAGGACAAATCAATAAAATTGTCAATTATACGAATCCGTTAATAAAAAAAAACTTTGTTAGTCCCTCATCCATTAAGAAGGCACCGATATTAAGAATCATAAGGTTTTTGAAAACCACCAAATCGTCTGATCTAACAGCTATATTAGGTGATTCAACACATACGGTGGTAGCCATATTTCCATTTCATCCAACAGTTCTTGATTTTGAAATCCGCTATAAACATCGAATCACATACCACACACAGAACAGTCTAATACTCATCAAGCTGGCTAATTTGCGGTTTGTAAACAATGTTGAATTGATGACTGATTGGGGTATAACAATTGAGGATAGCATCAATGTTGCCGTTTTAGACATTCTTGATCTAGAAATTTTTCAAAGGGACCAGATTATTTTAGGAGTCAATATTGAAAATAGTTTGCAACTTATATATTACGATAATACATATCTAAGCTTGTGTGGTAAAAATAGACAGAGGGACCCACATGAAGAGGATGAGATTAGAGAAATAATTCACCAATGTTATGACGACGTGGTATCCATATGATCAATTTCCATAATTATATTTCATCGATTCTTAGTCGCCAAGTATCTTCTCCTTTCAAACAATAGCCGTCCTGTCGAATTCTCGTGACAGAAATATTACTAGCACTCTCTAACTTACAATTAGTTGTATATTTGGTTGCGTGTGGCTTGTGGCTCTCTTTCTTTGTTCACCGCATACAAAGATGAAGATTACTATTAATCTCACAAATCTTTATTGCGATTAAATGTGTACTCAATATATAGAACAAAGGTTGCAAAATAAGGCTAGAAGGACCATTCGTAGCGATTATCTACTTCCATGATAGTAAAAAGGCTGTCATGGAAATATAATTGAGACTATAAATTTAGTTGCAAATGAAATTCATTTTGTGGATGCAATATTCTATTTATATTTATTGTTTCCAATAAACAACAGAATAATACAATGAAAGAACTATCTAATGAGCAAAACTATGGAGCAAATCATGAAACCAATTGGAACGACAGTAATGAATCTATAGAGCCTGATATTTCCAACATTCCAAATTACGAAAATATTGACAATGGATCTGTGGATCATTTTGCAACTATTGGGTCCGAGGTATCATCATTTAAAAGAGCGAAGCGGTACATTAAATATCTTTTGGGGTTGAAGAAATCTCGTAGGGAACGGTTGTTGCCTCATCATTCTCCTCCATCTTCACCAGCACGTCCTAAACGCCCAATAAACTATATTATATATGAAATTATTTGGAACAGAATTTTGTCCGATGCGAACAGGGAATTATTCAGGAACTACAAATGGGTATTCTTCCTTTTGTCTATTTTGATCGTAGTGGCCGTTCTAGTCATTACTAATAATTTCGAATACTTGAATGTTTTCCTCAAGAATTTACTTTGTTACCTCTTGAACTGTTTACGAAAGGGAACTACAGATTGTTATGTATGATGTATATTACGAGCTATTTATTGATTTATATTTACAAGCATGAATAAATTAACGTCTTGGTCTGTCCTTTACCTTCATTTTATTTACGTTCTTGAACTTTCTAGTCTTGGCAAACTTCTTAAGACCCCACATAGATTGAGAAACCTTGTTAGACTTCGATTTACCTCTACCACCACCATGAGGGTGATCAAATGCATTCATAGCAACACCTCTGACCATTGGACGTCTTCCTCTATGACGACTTCTACCGGCTTTACCCCACGAGATAGCCTGGTGCTCTTTATTCGAAACGGTACCTAAAGTGGCATGACAGTTGATGTTGATGTAACGATGTTCTCCCGAACTTAATCTAACGATGGCCTTTTTTATCTCTGGGTGCTTGGACAATATTCTACCGAAAGTACCGGCCGATCTTACCAATTGACCACGTCCATTAGGATGTAAACCAATGTTGTGAATGATCGAGCCCACTGGCAACATGTGCAATGGCAAGCAGTTACCTCTTTGCATGATTCTTGAATTCAACAATGCTTCGTCGATTTCCCCATTATTAGTCTCATTCATTTCGTCAAGGAAATCCTTTGGTAAACCCTTTCTAAACGACTCTACGATATCACCCTCTCTTAATCCACTGGCAGCCAAAATGTACGATAAATCCCCTGTTTCGTTGTGCTTCACCAACGCAATATGGCCCGATCTGTTTGGATCATACTCAATTCTCAACACAGTCTGCTTACCTCCTTCTAACCTGTGCGAGTCCACGAATCTATAACGCTGTTTGTGACCCCCTCCTCTACCACGGATCGTTATATGTCCCGTATTGTTTCTACCGGCAGTTTTTCTCTTCGACACCGTTAATTCTCTTACAGGTCCCCCCTTGTACAAATGATCATGTACTGGCTTCTTAAAGTTAGTAGAGCCAGGCTGCAAGTGTCCGTTTGCATAAGATTTCAAGTTGACATGCGCAGATGCCAACTTTCTCTGTCTTTTATATATTTCATCTCTCTTTTCCAAATCTGTCAAAGTGGCCTCTCCTGTTTCTGCCATGGTAGTCTGAAGCCTGGTTAGCGTCAAAATGGACGCCTTGACCCCTCTTATAGGAACTGCTAAGCACCTTCTCGTCCAAGGTAACATTGTATTCCCTATATCCGTGTAATACCACCTACTATCTAGATCGTTGGACCGAAAAGTGAAAAAAATTGAGACATATTTATGGTATCATATTTACTTAGCATTTTATGAAATGCGTGTAATTTTCAGTAACCAATAATTTTGTAGAATGTCAGTGAGAAAACCTAGCGTCTCCGAGTGTTCAAACAACTTATATTCAATACTTCAAAGGATATATTCATATAAACTTTATTACAAACTATAGAAAAATGATGGCATCTCGTTTCTTCGTCCGTTCTATGGCGTCAGCCTCCAAGTCTATCAAGCCACCTGTTCAATTGTTCGGTGTTGATGGTACTTACGCCAATGCATTATACTCGGCATCCGTTCAAGAATCATCAGTTGAAAAAACCTACCAATTCTTAGGTAAAATCAACGAATTAGTTGAAACTGACTCTCAAGTTAAGGACTTTTTACACAACCCAGCTTTAACCAAGGATGACAGAAGTGCAGTGATCCAAGCTCTTTCCTCGGGATTGAAATTAGACAAGACCACCACCAACTTCTTGAATGTTTTAGCTGAATACAATAGATTAGCGCACTTCCAAAGCATCTACAAGGAATTTTCTACTTTGAACGACGCCCACCAAGGTCTCATTGAAGCCAAGGTTACATCTGTCAAGCCATTGGACTCCAAGATCTTAAAGAGATTGCAAGCCTCCATCGGTAAGTCCTCGTTTGTTGGCGAAGGTAAGACCTTAAAATTGACAAACGATATTAACCCAGACATCCTTGGTGGTTTAATTGTTGAAGTTGGTGACAGAACTGTTGACTTGTCCGTCTCCGCTAAGATTGCTAAGTTGAACAACACTTTAGGTGAAGCTTTATAAGTCATGAACTAATGAGTTCCCTATTTAATTTATGTTAAAATCTGATACTAGACCAGCGGTTATTTGTACAATACTGCTTCCTTACTTAAAAATTTTGAATATACATTATCAATGATGAAACAAATTATTGTATCCAAGTCAATATATATTTATGATACTGACAGCTGAGTTCTTAGAAACATGTAAGCAGATTCCTATGTATGTGACCTAATGTAGAGAGTTGGCTGTCTAGCTAACGTAGACCTTGTTGGCTTGTTGACAAAATCAGATTCAAAACGTGAATATGCATTATAATTGCAAAAAAAAAGTCATCGCTGTGTAAAGATATTGCCCCAGCTTTGGCATTATCCACTTTGATAAATAAAACATGCATATGACCACTATAAGCACTGTTCTTCTATGGATTAGACTCTTCTTTGCAATGGCAGGATGTCGGTCCTGCATAATAGGAATGATTCACTACTCATGAACGTAAGAACAATTAGGCAATAACCAAACCAAAGTTGTTAGCAATGTCCATTGGTGGTTTTAAAGTATTCAAGTGGTCCGTTGTTGTGGTAACAATTGCGTTCAATTTTTTAGTTTATTTTTATCCTGATATTTTGAATGATTCACAACAGTGCAAATGGCATGAGTTTTCAAAGTCTGATAGATTGAAGAGTAAATTGGGCTTTATCAATGATTTGGACCAATCATTAAGTGATAAGCTATTGATGAATTTTCCATTCTTACAAGATAATGAAATACAAAATACGAAATCTCCTTACGATTTACAGAATAATGTGAAAGACATTCATCTTTTGGCATTTGGTGATCCACAAATCAATGGAAACTGGGCTCTGACAAAATATATTAAAAGATTAGATAACTATGGAAATGATTATTATTTGGGCCATATTTATTCCACTATGAAGGAAAGATTGAACCCAAGTCATGTTGCGGTAATGGGAGACCTTTTTTCATCACAGTGGATATACGATTCCGAATTTTACAATAGAACCTATCGATACGTTGAACGTTTATTCACAAGACCAATTGAATACAAACAGAACGTTATTGATATACACAGCAAACATGAGGATTATGACTGGCAGAAATGGTTGCAACAGGAAGTGCAAATGGATCCATTGGTAAGATTCAATTCCAGGGTTTACAACGATGTTTATGACTGGTATGATTTTGACAAGAAGTATCCAAATTTTGAAAACCCGCTTTTCATTAATTTAACTGGTAATCATGATATAGGATACAGTGGGGATGCAACGTGGCAGCATATGGCTAGGTTCCATCTCTTATTTGGCCAAAATAATTACGTCATTAATTACAATAAAGGAACACCTGAAGAATGGAGAATTGTAGTGTTAGATTCCTTAACTT
Organism: Debaryomyces prosopidis; assembly: GCA_030578795.1. Taxonomy (NCBI): domain Eukaryota; kingdom Fungi; phylum Ascomycota; class Pichiomycetes; order Serinales; family Debaryomycetaceae; genus Debaryomyces; species Debaryomyces prosopidis. Next base: position 48,512 of record JAKTZG010000017.1, on the reverse strand, counting down.
TGGAAGGACCTGCGTTACAAGAGGAATTTTTAAATTATACCTGGTCATTTGTGAAAAATATCGACCAATATGAAAATAAGGACTTCAAAGGATCAACTATTTTGTTAACCCATATTCCGTTCTACAAAAGGGAAGGCTTGTGCAAAGATGGTCCGGAACACAAATATTACGTAAATAATACGCAAGAACCTTATAAGAATGGTAAATTAAGATCCCAGAATCACTTGTCATACGAGTCTACACAAAAAATAATGAATATAATATTCCCCAAAGATTCTAAGAATGGAATAATATTAACAGGTCATGATCACTATGGATGTAGCAGTTGGTATAACTGTGTAGACAATCTTTGGGAAGCTTCTGAATCCGTGAAGCCTGAAGGTGAAAGATTCCCTGTTAGGGAAATCGTGGTTAAATCGATGATGGGAGATTTTGATGGTCAAACAGGTATACTTACGGGTCATTTTGATAAATCAAAACAATCTTGGTTGTTTGAGTTCACTTATTGTTCATTCCTAATCCAACACTACTGGTGGGCTTCAAAAATTTTAACAGTTGTATCCGTATTCCTTTTATCAGCTGGAATTTTATTTAAGTGGTAAAACGAAATAGGCATAAATTCACTTAAATACTAATATATATATATAATTATTCAAGAATGTTTATTCAACTTTTAACCCTTCTTTTAGTCCCTCATCTGCAGTTGGTTGAATTTTTTTCGAATCGGATCCGTCTTTTGATTCTGCATCTTTCAATTCCAGTTCAGTGGGTTTGCTTTCTTTGGTATCTGTTTCTTTGGATTCTGACTCTAAAGATTCAGAGTCCTCTAGTTTTGACTCTTCTGGGCCTTGATTGTCCGAAGAAGTTCCAGTCAAGGACTCGATATCTGTCTTGGCACTATTAAAACTTTCTTCTGGACTGATAGCTATTTTCTTCACCTTTAAAAGCCCATCAACAAAAATCCAGTGGGATCTCTTAATACCAGTAGGTTCCTTCTTCGCACCTAAGATTTCAATCAATTTTCTTGATGGATCAGACAATAAAGGGTATTGTAACCTTTGTTTGGTAACAAAGTTCTTCTGAGCACTTGGCTTATCCGCTGATAAACCATACACTTTCACATTGGATTTTTGCAAAAACCCAAAGTTCTCTCGAAACCCACAAGCTTGTCTAGTGCAACCAGGAGTTGAAGCCTTTGGATATGCAAAGATAATTACATATTTGTTAGACTTAGCCTCTTTTAACAAGTCAGTTTCATTCTCTTCTTGATCTAGTAACTTAATATCTGGCATTTCATCTCCCACTTGCAATTCTTTGACAGAGCTAGTTTGAACCTTCTTAGTTGGTGGTTCGACCTGAGTCTCACTTTCATTCTCCTTTGTTGGTGGTGAAGCTGGTTTGGCTGCTACTCTTGCGGAACGGCGTAATTCTGGCATATTTTTTATTTTTATGGTAATAATTGTAATCAAAATTAATCAATTGGTAAAATCAACCAATTTTCAATTTTTGGACTTTGATAGATAGCCATATATATGTCAGTGCGCCATAGTAAAATATAGCAATTTTCCATGCCCTTCTCCGTAAAATCCACTCCGATTGGTTCTTAAACTTCTATACAACTATTACTCCTACAATTCCTGTCTATATAATCATTACACTGGCGATATCATTATATCAATTTTGTCAATTTATTAATCTACGGAATGATTTGTGTCGGAAGTAGCAATTTTGTGTGTTTGCTTTCTCATATTCTCTTTCTATTACCCCTTTTTCTTTTACGCAGCAACAAGAGCTGAAAATCGGTCTTAGACCCGAAATACAAGACACCAATACTCTACACGCCTGCAACTATGGAATAAATAATGAAACACTCTAGCATACATGTATGTATCGGAGGTTAGAACGTTTATACAATACGAAGATAAGTTAAAATAACATTCGTGTCTTCAGGGTATATGCTGGTCACCCTTGTAGCTTCCCATCGTCGAGAGATCCTAGTCAAGAAGCCAAGTCCATGTTCAATTGGAGCAAATATTGATATGGCAGTGAAATCATCATGGTGTTGTAAATTTATGCGTGTTATTACCGATTGGTGGGGGTAGTTCCATTATGGTTTACATTAGTGCCAGGTAGTCCCAAAGGTTCTAAAGAAGAACCAAAGGGGAACAAGAAGCACTATCTTGCAAATAGTTAATCTCTACAGTATATAGCATATTTGTGAATTGAATACGGGGTTATCTATTTTCGTGGTGAATGATGGTTGTAAAAAAAAAAGATTGTAAATGGCATTGATTTTTTACAACCATCTGCAGATTATTTAAGGACATGTAGTTCCCCTTTTTGGGACACTATAAATCCTGAGCTTACATTTGCTATGTCTAGAAGTAGCTATTTATCGAATTTGAATACTTTGTCACAGGTAGCAGCTTCCATTCAAACTGAAATGGGGAGTGATGACGAAAAGAAAGATCTTTTTGCGGCCACATCTCAAGACATTAAAAATACATCCTATTTGAGCAGTCCGATTTCGTCACCTTTTGAGAACGAAGAATGCTTTAATGAAAAGAGTTTAAGACTAATTAATTCGGGCGAATGCCTCGAGCTAGTCAATAATCTCTTGAGCTTGAAACGCAGAAGTTACAGTTATGGTCCTGGACAGGACTACGCAAGCATGTCAGTTCCTCGTTCACTAAAAGAAGACAACATTCGACTTTTAGCACCCAAAACACAGAACAACAAAACCTCAATGAAAAAAAGTAAGATTCGGAGCTTCCAGATCAAAAAGAGAAAGGGTCAGGGTCGACCTTACACTAATACTCTTAAAGCTAGGTTTTACATGCATGACTCGATTGAGGAGTTATACTGCTACTTGAACAACATTCTGTCATTCACATTCCACGAGCCTTCTTCATCCAAACCGAAGGTTTATCACACTACACAAAGTTCTCCAAGACTGCCACATTTCAAAACGATATGCTTCAATAATACACCTTCCACTACAGATCTATCTGACAAGCTATGTGATACGTTCAAAATTGAACACTTAAAGTTTGTTAGGATTAACAGAAACGTTGAAGGCAGGGTAGTCAACATTGAAACTGTTCGTAAAATGGATAGTATAATTACCGCGGAGTGGATAAAGAAGAACGTGTGTCGTCCAAGATACAAATCAAACATGAAAATTTCGTTGATTAGATCTAATCAACCTATGAAGGAATGCATATACAGAGATAAGAAAGCATTTGAGTTCGATATAGAGAACGTTTATAATAGTGTGGTAAAGATTGTAGACTAGAATTCCCTCTCTAATATGTATAATAAAGCCTATAATTTCTTAGTATGTGTGTGAATCTAGAATATATTCCGAGAGAAATGACCGCCTGGAGTAAAAAATTCGTTATCATGAAAGTACGGCAGAAACATCATCACTTATAAAAGCGCAAAACCTTCATTTTTACTCTTGAAGACAAGGTTTGAACAACAATGAAAATCTTTAAGCGAAGACGATTCACGATTTCGTCATTGGATTCAGCGAGTAGTTTAGATAGCAGAGAAGATGATCGGCGGTTCAGCTTACCGAATTCAAATCATGAAACATTATATTTTCCTGGCCATACACCGACTAGTATTGATAATGAGTTAGCCAACCGAGAAATCTCGCCCCATAGTTCTATCAGCGATTCTATAGCACTTTCGGAAAGTAATACTTTATTGTACGATAAAAAACAACAATTAGAGTTACAAGAAACATACAATGATAATTTTACATTATATTTACCCTTTTTATTGAGACAGTTGAGAAATGGAAGAGATGAATTTATTGAAACAGAGCCTGATATTGATAGTGATGACCAAAAAACTATGATAGACAATAATGTAAGTCCTTGTTTGATTTTAAACAAAGAAGCATCTCATTTTAATTTAAAACGTGAGTTTATCATCGTTCACGAACTTTTGAAACATAATACTTATCTATTCCCAAATGAAAAATCATTTATGTTATTCAAACAGTTGCGCCTGAAGAAAAAGGAGACGCGGAATCTGTGGATTGTGTATGATGCAAACGGAAGTATCAGAAGATTGTCTACTAGTAAAGGGAATAAAAAGGGGATTGATGCAATTCGCAGTAACGAATTGGTGGACATGAGATCGCATATAATACCATTAGAGTATAAAATAAAAGGATTAGGATTACCAATTTTTAAAATTCATTCTCCTTATCTATCATCCTTCAGAAAGAATTCTCCATATTTGGTCTTTAAAAAGTATAGAGAGATACCTTTACGACCTAGCCTGCAAGAGGGCCCAAATAACGAAAGCTCAGATAACCTGACAAGCTACGAGGCATATGTTTTTTGTACTGTGTACGTAAAGCATTACTATGATGTCAGACGATATATTTTAAACTTTAGCCCATTAGGTAAAAAACCATTCCGCATAATCATATTTCAACACAACTTCAAGCCTTTTGCAGACTTTAACTACCAAGATACGAGATTCAGAATTCTTGGTACTTCATTGTCGTGTGTCTATGTGACGAATTATAGTCCTGTAATGAAACTATTGATAATAGACAACGATAAGCCATCATTATGTGACAACATTATAAATAGAAAACCTGGGTTTGAAATCCTGTCCATAATGAAGCAAAAGAAGAAGTATGCAAGTAGTAACTGCATAGGAGAATCTGATGATGATAATAATGATAATACTCTTAATAATCCGTACCCTGATCCAACAAACCCGTTATTAGCTGATTCAGCTTCGTTGATAAAAGTGACAAGCAAGCATGCATTTATATCGAGATCAATGCCGCCATTTGGTCTTTTTAAAGATTCTATGACCTATCATGAAGAGTCTGCCACATTTATTCCGAAGAAGTTTTCAGATGCAGGCAGGATTGAAATATACCAAGATAATTCAAATTTGACCGAAGATCCAAACAGCACGTTATCAATTGACTTAGATAGTTTAGTTATAAATTGTATTCTATTGACATTAAGAGAGTCTAATATTAGAAACTCGGTCAAAACGACACTTCCTCAGGTTGCTGCTTTTCAAGATTAATAGCTGAAACCTGGCAATTTCATTATGCATCTGATTTATCTAATATGGTATTTATGGCATGTTAACATCTATTAAACAAGAGTGCGGTATGCGTTAACCACAAGTCGATGGCAGAATTATAGAGTGTTTAACGTTGATTCATTAAAACAGCAGCCTAAGTAAAACTGATTATAAATTCTTATATGTTTCATCTATATAGTCTTAGTTGCGTTGATAAATGAATATTAACTTTACAATATCCTGATGGGATGGCGCAAACGAACGTTTTATTATATTACATACTATATTAGTATAGATAGAGAAACTTTTACAACAATTAAGGTGATTTTGATCTTTCGTGTATAGCAGGAGACTTTGACCTTTCTTGTCTAACTGGAGATTTTGATTTTTCTCTTCTAACAGGGGATCTTGATCTTTCTCTTCTTGGAGATCTTGATGATGGTCTTGACTGTCTATTATCTTCGTTTGGTATATCATTGGTGCGATCTGTTCTATCGCCGTTATTATCAGTCGATCTATTGTCATATGTAGTCTCACTCGATTGTCCATCACCACCAGCTCTGTAGTCACGGTCATCATATTCACGATTTTGATAGTCTCGGCTGTTGTAGCCTCTATAAACGTAGTCCCGATCATAATAGCCACCTCTTCCACCGCGATAACTACCTCGTGAGCTACCATAATAGCCTCTTGAGTCTCCATAATAGCCACCTCTATAGCTACCGCTGTAGCCACCACCATAACCATAGCCGCTGTTATAACCACCATAATCATTATAGCCACCTCTACCGCCTCTATAACCACCTCTTGAGGAGTAACCGTAGCCACCTCTTGGGCCATATCCACCTCTTGGGGCGTATCCGTAGCCACCTCTTGGTGCATATCCGTATCCGCCTCTACCTCTCAAACCACCTCTTCTTGCAGAGTACGGATCAGATCTGGCTAGTTGAACAACCAATCCATCTTTCAATGAGTAAGGTAATTTTTTACCATTTAATTCTAGTGCCTTTTCACAATCTTCGGGATTTTTGTATTCCACAAACCCATATTTTTCTCCGTCGTCAGTTCTTGGTGGAGGGATATCTAATCTTACTAATTCACCATATCTGAATGTCAGTGTGTCAGTGATATTCTCTTTATGTATTATTCTTGATTATTATTCTCAGGAGTAGCTAGAAGGATTCAGGAAATAAAAGGTAGGAGAAGGGAGATATGATTCATAAGTATGTTCAGGAAAGGATTTTTCAGGGAGGTGTGTTTCAGGAAAGGATCAGTAAAGGATCAAGGAAGGATCAAGGAAGGATTCAGGGAGTCTTTCAAGGAACGATATTTTAGGAAATAGGAAGATGAGGACACCCAACTCATCGAATGAATCAACGAGTCTCAATACTAGCAGAATTAATACAGGGCTTTCACAAACCCACAGTTCTACCGATTGGCAGAATCTCAAGCTCGCGTTTGCACCATTTCACCGTATACTGCCAATCAGCAAGAGATATGAAAATAATAAAAAAGATCAAACAACTTTGTATACATACTTTTCGAAATCTGGCGCCAAATCAGCAGCCTTCGATTCTCTTGAAAACCCAGTCACATATAATGTATCCAGCGGCATCTCTATCTATTTTCCGTTTATATTTCTTTCACCTCTGTATAAGTATCCCAATAGCCCGGTAATTGACATTTGAAAATCTCATCGTCGTGTTATAACCAATCCAGTGATTTTGGTGTACTGGTCTTGTGGGTGTATGTAGTTCTCAGTTTTGTGTCATCCCCTATTTTTTCTTTTGCACACCCTCCCCCTGCTTTCGGTCGTCTGACGCTCCCAACAAAATCGATCCCAACATTTCGCTAGAACATGCTTCCTGCATATTATCTGTCCTAATACATAGGATAAATCTCTTATATGCAGTATTTAAATTTCACAGTTACATATGTGACGTCCTGCATATACATTTTTAGTCTCTGGCAGAATTTTACTCAAGCAAATGTGTATACGTTTACTAAAAAGATAGTTTTTTTGTAAGGGGATACTGATTGAAAATAGGACTTTTAGTAGATTAAGAATATATACCAGGAAGCACATACCGGGATATTTACAGTTCAAGACTAGAAACGCATTTAGAATTTAGCCGCCCGGGAACCAGCGATATGTCTTCTATAACCAACGATCAGTTGTTGGAGCACAATTTTGTGAATGATATGCCAAATGATAACGAACAGGACATTTTGGACGAGTTTTTGGACCAGCGGGTGTATGAATCGATTAATTTGCCTGATAGCAACAGTATAAAGGTTGAAACAGACGACTTGTTGAACGATTTTTACAATAATAACGACAGCAACGACAGTAATAATGACGGAAGTAACTACGGGGGCGTGAGTGGAAACGCTAATTATTTGTTGAATCAGTCGCAAATGACGACACCTAATAATGACTACATGTATCTTGATAATATTAGGTACAGTGGGGCGAACAGCTCGTATACGAGTCCGAATGATTCAGCACAGATGAACATCACAAACAAGTTACAACTTTCGGATTATGACCTTGTGAGAGATGAGTTATCGAAGTTGAAGTTTGGTACTACCAATATGAAGCTGTGTCCGGAGTCTGTGGATGTTCCTGATCCGTCATACCTTGATTTCTCGCCACAAGCAATGGATTCGTTACCGTATAAATTAACCTTAACCAACTTGCCCAGTTACTCGCGGGTGGAAACGCAGATAAAATTTAAGTTTGGATTAAGTCCTCCACCTCCCCACGTTCTTTTACATATACCTCAAGATTTGATATCCAAGAATAAATTTTGCCTTTCAAACGATGTGGATACATTGGCGCCTACCTTGAAAGAAAACCTCTTATACTTAGACACGTTCGTGTTAACATCAGACTACCAAAGATCATGCAACATTTGTCCTAGGTGTATCAAGCGTGAGCAAAAGCGGGCATCGAGAAGAAAGTCTGGTATCAACGGAAATGAATCTGATGCAAACAATGAGAGCACGAATAATAATAGCAACACCAAAGAGAATGGTAAGAGTTCTTCTAGTTCGTGGGCTGATGATAAAATGATGAAGAAAGCGATTATTTTCAATTGTAAAGAAATCGTATCTTTTCCTCCTCCTAATGGCTTAAATAATGATTTATCAAAATCAATGGATCTTTCTGCCAGAATCATTTGTTACTGCAGGCATCATAAGGAATCACAAGGGTTCAAATTATTGTTCGTAGTGAAGAATCATGAAGGAAAGGTGGTTGCAAAACAGATCTCATCAACTATAATGATAATGGATAGAAAGAAAACTACTGCAGCTTCGAAGAATAAAGTAAACGAAGACTCTTTGCCTAATTCTATATGTGGTTCGTCGACTAATTTAGAACAAATGTCTGGAGACCAGCAGCAACAAAGACAACAAAGACTGCCTAAAGAATCTGATAATGACGTATTGTTGAATTCTTTCCGTCAACTATCTTCCAACTCAATAGACGAATCTAACTCAGAAGCCCAAACTAATACCGACACTAACACGTTTTCCGATGGAAGAAATTTGAAGAGGAAGAAATTATCTGTCGATGATTCATTCAATACTCAAACTAATCCTATGTTTAACGGTAGTGTTAATGCTTTGTCGCCCTTGAGTAATAGCGATACCAATACTTCTACAAGTAACATGATGACGAAGCCGAATCAAATGCCTTCGCTCGGCCAATCAGCATTTGGATTATCCCCATTGAGTCATCCACAATTGAATACCCAGCAACCAAAATTACCTTCAATTCAAAGAATCATCCCAGCTCAAGGACCAATTAGAGGTGGGATAGAAATCACTTTATTAGGTTTCAATTTCCGTCAAGGATTAGCTGTCAAGTTTGGAGCAAATCAAGCTTTGGCTACTCATTGTTGGTCAGAAACGACATTGGTGACATATTTACCACCTGCTTCACAACCAGGCCAAGTTTTGGTTAGTTTTGAAGACCATGAAAATACAACAATTGGTGGACCGCCCCAGCAACAAATTTTCACCTACACGGATGATACGGACAAACAATTAATTGAATTGGCCTTACAGATCGTTGGATTGAAAATGAACGGTAAATTAGAGGATGCGAAAAATATCGCAAAAAGAATTGTTGGTACTGATAATTCAAATATCAGCGGTGCAAATTCTAACGCGACTTCTCCTGCCAACCAGCAAAATATGAATCAAGCTAGCATTGAATGGTTTGATAGCGCACATAAAACTGTTTTACAGTTAACTAGATCAGATTTATCAACTGAAGAAATCTTGATAAACTTTCTTTCGTTAGTCGATTTGCCGAATTGCCCAATTATAATACCAAATTGGCAATTATGTAATGCACAAGGACAAACTTTGTTGCATTTAGCTTCACTAAAGAAGTATAGTCAGTTGATTAAATTCTTGATAACCCATGGCTGCAAGATTGATGTTAAGGATAATCAAGGTTTAACACCTCTTTTCTTAGCTTCAATGTGTGGTTACAGAGATCTAATTCAAGTTTTTGTTGCATGTAAGAGCAATTGGAATTTGAAATTATCGAATGACAAATTTTTGAAGGATTACAGCGATCCAAACGTGTTGGATGTTTTTAATACTTTAGAGGAACACTATAATGAAAAGTCTGATGATGATTTCTCTAAATTCCTTTCAAAAGATAGCAAATTGGCTAAATCCATGAGTTTAGATTCATTGAATTCAATGTTTGCTATGAATTTTGGATGTCATGTTTCAAAGATGGTCATGGAGAATACAGTGCATCATTTAAATATTCCAAAACTTGATAGTGATGATAGGTACCTCATGAGGGAAGAATTAAATTCGAAATCAATTGAAAACAACGGTACTGATGACTTGTCCCAACCAGAATCTGATCTAGCTAACTCTGAGTTTGCGGATTCGGAATTTGAATCCAATGATGATGACAGATTTTATAACGATGATTATGATGAAAGCGATAGTGATGACGACTACGATGATGAGATGGATGAACATGACGATATTCGTGTTAATAGACAGTTGAATATAGCTCAAGTTGATGATGCTATAGATGATTCACAATCATTAACGTCGAATTCAACTATTTTGCCACTGTCACCACGTAACAATGATGAGGATGATGAGGAAATATTATCTCTGAATTCGGCTGGATTATGGCAAAAGGTGAAGAACGTCTTCAGTAATGATGAAAGTGATAATCAATTACCTTCTTACGATGACTTGTTTCCTTTTGGACCTTCTTCATTCCACATGAAGCCTAAATCGGCTATCGAAAGACGTCTTAATACTGTTGAGAATGTTAATACAAATACAGGTAGTAGTTCTAAGGTAATTACTGGAAGTTCGCGTGATGACAATCAGGAAGATGCAGGTGTGTCCTCAGATTCTTCGGATGACATGGTTATATCTTACATTAATCACCCTCGTAAGACTGTTGAAAATGATAAAATGTTATTATTTTTCTGGGTCCCAGCATTAGTCTGTATCATTTCATTGTTTATCTTCGTATACATTATGGGCTATAAGTTTGAATTTATTGAAAACTTCAAACATTATATTAGATCAACGATCGGAAATTTAATGGTTGGTAATGAAAGGATTGGTAAGGTTTTTCACTCGACAAATGCAAGAGGCGTAGAGAGTGTGTTGCTGGCAACTCGTAGAATGATCAACGAGTAGGGAATTTGTAGTATTTATTAATTACGATCTTTTTTTAATTTTGGCTTTGCTATTTCATTTCTTGTTATACTATAAATATAAATATTAAATTCCTTCATTTGTTTGATTTCGCGATAGCATCTGTAGATTAATGATCTGAAATATTTCTTCCAATAATATATTTTGTATTTAAAATCAATACATCACTACAAATAATTACACGTTCAACAAGCAATATGGTACACGTATTGCTACTTAAGAACCAAACTGTACCGAAGGACCCATATAATGATAAATTGAAATCCCTGGGATATAATCCTGTGTTCATACCTTTGCTCCAACACAATCATCATGACAGAAATTCAACTATAGAATACCTCAAAAGTAAAGAGTTCTCCACTATACGAAATTTTATTATTACAAGTCAAAGGGCAGTTGAATGCTTCAACGAATGTATACAAGATATCAACGATGAGGATATCAAACAAAATATCTTCCAAAAAATTGGGTACACTGTGGGGCCTGCAACGGCCAAAATATTAAGTGAAGCTGGATTCAAAAATGTTAGAGGTGGTAGCGATGCAGGTAACGGTCTGATATTATCGAAAATAATCATCGACGAAATTGCTCCTGAAGAAGAAATAGTGTTCTTTACTGGAGAGATTAGAAAAGATATTATACCAAAGAACTTAAAATATGCCAATATAAATATCACAGAGAAAGTAATTTATAAAACAGATATAAGAGAAGACATAGGTGAGAACTTCAACAAGCAAATTTCGTTGTTAAATGAAGCAAACAATAATGGAAAGAAATGGATAATTTTCTTTAGTCCACAAGGAACAGAATTGATAATTGATAAATTAAAACAGATTGAAAATTTGACAAATAATTTTTATATAGGCTCTATCGGTCCAACAACTGAAGACTACTTAATAAGTAAAGGAATCATTCCTAATATTGTCTCAAAGAAACCAGAAGCAACTTCGTTATTCGAACTGATGCAGGATCATGAATCAAATTATCATTGAATAATATAAGAAAGTTTCAAGATGATTATTCGTTTAACCAAGAAATTGTTCTCTGATATTCAAACTATCAAACGATTGTAAAAGAAATATTGCATTTATAGACTCATTCATGTAGGCGAATTTCGAAGGGTTATTCGAAGAATCTACAAGTTATTTATAGATATAACTTAATTTCTGATAACATATATAAATAATAATAGTGTAAAACAAGCTTCTTTAATAACTTAAATATGGAACATGTCTCTTCATAAAGTCTATGGCAAAGCATTCACTTACGTGTAGCCTTAACAACATCAATAATTTGTACGACAACACCAGGGTTTGATAATGTCGAAATGTCACCCAATTGATCTTCTTCACCGGCCAAAACCTTTCTCAAGATTCTTCTCATGATCTTACCAGATCTGGTCTTTGGTAAATCATCTACCAATAAAATCGTCTTTGGAGTTGCAAATGGACCAATTTCTTTACGAACAGTTAAAATTAATTCTTTCTTGATGACCTCAAGGTCTTCAGAAACATTAGCCTTCAATGAAACGTAAGCAGCGACTGCTTGACCAGTTAAGTCATCGGCATATCCAACAACTGCACATTCAGCAACGGACTCATGCAAGATCAATGCAGCTTCGATTTCAGCCGTCGATAATCTGTGACCAGAGACGTTAACAACATCATCAACTCTACCTAAAATCCAGTAAAATCCATCGGCATCTCTTGCAGCTCCATCTCCAGAGAAGTAATGGTTTGGGTATGGCTTTAAGTATGTATCAATAAATCTCGCATAGTCATTGTAGATACCTCTGGTAATCGAGGGCCAGCACGACTTGACACAAAGAACCCCTTCGACATCATTATCATTCAACTCCTTACCGCTAACAGGGTCTAAGATCTTTGCATCAATACCAAAACATGGCAATGAGGCAGATCCTGGCTTTGTTGGAGTAATACCTGCCAATGGAGCCAACATATGCGATCCAGATTCAGTTTGCCAGTAGGTATCGACAATGTGACACTTGCGTCTACCAATGTGGTCGTTATACCAATGCCAGATTTCTGCAGCAATTGGTTCACCAACAGAACCTAATACTCTCAAAGAGTCCAACTTATAGTTTTCGATATACTTGGTACCGGCCCTCTTTAATAATCTTAAAGCAGTTGGAGCAACGTAGAATTGGTTAACCTTGTACTTGTCAACAATTTCCCAGTATCTCGAGTAATTAGGGTACGCTGGAGTACCTTCAAACACCACAGTAGTAGCCCCACATAACAAGGGTCCGTATACAACGTAGGTGTGTCCAGTAATCCAACCCACATCTCCGGCAGTAAAAAGAATATCATCTTCATGTACGTCAAATGTGTATTTGGAAGTCATGGCAGCCCCCAATAAATACCCAGCAGTCGAGTGCTGAATACCCTTAGGCTTACCCGTTGAACCAGAAGTATACAACAAGAATAATGGGTCCTCTGAATTAACTGGAACTGGAGGCGAGTATGGTGAGTACTTGGCTAACTCTTCATGCCACCACAAATCCCTGCCTTCGGTGAAAGGGATGTGGGAATTGCCGGTTCTCTTGAAAAGCAAGACATTGGTCACGTCTGGACAGCTCTTCAAGGCTTCATCCACAATCTTCTTGGTCTCAATTGTCTTTCCGCCCCTCTTGGACTCATCGGTCGTAATGACGATCTTCGAGTTGGCGTCCAAGATACGGTCCTTCAACGAACTAGACGAAAACCCAGCAAACACAACCGAGTGGACAGCCCCAATTCTCACAATCGCCAACAACGTCACAACCGCCTCCGGAATCATAGGCAAGTACACCGCAACCGAGTCTCCCTTTCTAATCCCCAACTTGGTCAAGCACTGTGCCAACTTACACACGTCCTTCAACAACTGGCCATATGTAATGATGCGTCCCTCATTTTCCTCGTCCGCCTCGTAGATTATCGCCGGCTTGTTAGGGTTCTTGATAGCCCATCTGTCCACCGCGTTGTACGACGCATTCAACTGCCCGTTCACGAACCACGACGCAATGTCCCCATTAGCAAAGTCCTGCTCACTGCTCTTTGGGTATCTCGCGTGGTCGAAAGGACGGTCCCAGCTCAAGTGTTCCAACGCCTGCTCGCCAAAAAACTTGCTGGGGTTCTCAATTGACTCCTTGTACATCTTGCTGTATGTCTCGAAGTCTGCCAAATTTGGTTTCGACCTAGATCTCTCCTTAAATTCCGCTGGGGGCTTGAGTATGCCCTCATGGTCCAATGTTACATGTATAGAGTGTGGTGTCATTGTATAGGTATATATTTAGTCGCTATTTCCTATATATCTACTTTTATCTTCTTCTTCTTAATTTCCCCCGGCGCTTACGTACTTTATATACAATTGGCCTCCGGACTTACCTTCCCCTCCTTCCCCACCCTTTTTTGGATTCCAACGACCAACTTTTCGTGTCACTCAAAACTCCTTGGCCCACAAATTTTCAAATCTGGAGAACATGGTAATACGCTTTTACACATTTCCCAATAGGTTTAGCAACGTTGGTACTAAACTCCTTTTTGTCAAGAAAAAATATGCCGGTAGTACGGCCACCGCAAGTTTACGAACCAATCGATTGGGACCATTGTTATATCATGCATCATGTGATCCTAGGACCAGTTGATAGGCGGGTGAAGCAATAATGGACAATAGAAGCGGTGCATGTATAAACAGTAGTAGTGTAAGCGGTGTAAGTAGTGTAAGTAGTGTAAGTAGTGTAATTTGAGCGAGTTGCGCACGTAGATGGGAAATGAGTGCGAGTGCGATAGAGCCATTAGAGGTGGTGAGTGTTAGAGTGAGTAGTAAGAGTGAAAAGCAAGGGAGCACTAGACATACAAAATGAGTGGGCTTGCTTTGAAATTCACGTCTTTGTTGATCCGGACGGTGGCAAAGCCGATATCTAACTCGATCAAGGCCCAGGCAAAGGAGCACGAGAACTTTCGTCGCAATTGTATACGGTTTGCCCAAATGATGCACCACGCCGATTTGAAGATGAGAATGAACCTAGTGGGGGAAAAGAAGATCAAGATTCGTCCGTTGAACGACAACAAGGCGATTGAGAAGGGTGCCAACTTTTTGAGTGAGATGTTTGTATTTTCGGTGGCGGGGTCCCTAATTCTCTTCGAGTCGTATCGGAGCAGAAAGAAGACGAATCTCGAGAAATCGAATGTCCAGGACGACATAACTTTCCTCCAGGACGAGATTGTTGCGCTCCAGCAGGAATTAGAGGAAATGAAAGAGAGGCTTGCCAACAAGCCAGTAGATGCATCTGATAAATAGACTTGTACATAGAAAAACATTGGCATTGGGCAACTGGGAGGGGGTGCTCCAGAATACCGTTGGTTGGTTCCCATTGGATTCCATCGGTTCGTGAGGTGTAGAATAACTCCGGGTCGTCTCCGTCATGAGGTGGCCCCACTTCGAGATCGCAGGAATGGGTACAACCCTTACAGTGCAGTACGTACGATACAATATATTAATAGTATACAAATATTGATTGAGATGTCCCTCTTGCGAAGAAACTCAAAGGAATATAATACAAAAACTAACGAAATAAAAAGCACCTGCGAAAGTGGTGGCAACATCACAACTATTTTTGCTTCTTCTTTTCGACCTTCAATAATAAGGCCTTGTTGATGTGTGGCAATACACCACCGAAAGCGATGGTGGCCTTAATCAAATTATCCAATTCTTCATCTCCTCTAATGGCCAATTGTAAGTGTCTTGGGGTGATTCTCTTCACCTTCAAGTCCTTGGCGGCGTTACCGGCCAATTCCAAGACTTCGGCGGTTAAATATTCTAACACGGCGGTCAAGTAGATAGCAGACTTGGATCCGACTCTGATTTTGTTTTGCGCAGTTCTCTTCAAGTATCTCTTAATTCTACCTACTGGGAATTGCAATCCTGCTCTAGCGGAGTGCGACGTGGTCGACTTGGCCGTTTCTGACGATTTACCTTTACCACCGTGGACTTTCCCTTTACCTGACATGTTTAATTGACTTTGTTACTTCTGTAAACGAAAAAAACGATAAAATTGCACTGAAGAACAACAAAACAAAATAAACAAAAACAATTGTCGCGATTCAGATTTGACCTGTGACACAAAACATCACCATAGTGTTACCCGGCTATAAAAGTCCCTATCACTATCAACTATGTATGTTATTATGTGGTCCCAACTTCCTTAGGAGTGATTCTACTTCGAACCTTGACTTCTGCATTTCGGTGCAGATGGAGTCAAAATTCTGGAAACCCTTCAATAATTTAATGAGGACGATAATATCATCATCTTCTGTCTTGTCTAAGTCGTCAACGTTTTCTTTCATGTCTTCATCGTTCGATACTTCTGAATTAAAGGAATCTGTATCAGATGACTGTGGCTCGTTGTCGCTGTCATTTCCATCTTCCAGTATATATGTTTCTTTATGTACGTCGTAATTAAAACTAACTCTTCTTTTAGACTTGTTATTTCCGGTTTTCAAGTTTGTCTCGTGCACTATGCTCTTCAATAGAGATTTGTTTGCCGGTGAGGCTTCCATGGGGTAGACACTTGGGTTTGTCTTTTTTTTGAAGAGGTCTATTACTTTGTCTAGCTGGTTATCATTTTTGTTCTCAAGCGATCTCGATAGCGAGTTTAAAACAGGATACGAATGAACACGATAGATGATGCCTCTGATTATACCAAAGTTGATAAATCTTCTTACATCTATATTGTTTAAATTTTTGCGATGCTGCATATACCACTCCTTCACCGTCTGGCCTTGATTCAAGGATCTATAGAGATAAAATAGTGTTGCTTTTGAAGGAACAACGGTGGCCTTCTCGCTGAATTTCTTCTTCGATGCTTTAAATATAGACGAGTGTTTGCTTGCGGGCGACACTGAATTAGGAAATGTAGACGATTGTATATCCAGGTCGTCATTCACTGGCAATTCATTCAATGTATTAGCTTCGTTGGTGATTATATACGCTTGACATTCTTCAGCCATACTATTCAACGTCAAGAAGTTCCCTATATGGTTGGTTGGAGCATAGATGTTACTGAATTGAAATATATCGATCATGTATATGCATTTGTAGTGCATCAAATGTTGAATGCATTGTTTAGTAAGAATATAATCTGCATCCGCAAGCTGGCTTATTCTTTTGATAGAATTGAGTCCATTAATATAAGGTAAGATTTTAAGCATGGTGGGGTCCCAGTTTATATCAACCAACAGACTTATCTTGACGGTTAGAATTGGTACCTGGTACGCCTTTGTGTTCACGGGAGGTGGTAATATAGGAAACAATTTGATATCCACTGAGTTTGCGCTATCTAAGGGTATGCAACACTCCGAATAATTATTCAAATCCTGATAAATCTGCTGTATTAGCGATTCTATTGACGACAAATTAACCTTCTGTGTCCTTCTGAATCCCGGAGTAACAAATTCGTTGATCATACGCACATTCTCGGTTGGATACTCGTCCTTGTTCTTAAAAAATGACCCAACTTTATCCAATTTCGACAATATAAAACTCTGCTCTTCCAATACCTGAAACATCTTCCCCATCCGCTTAATGGCCGACTCGTAAGGCGTTGTATCGCTGTTGTATGGAAATACAAAGCAAAAGTTGAAATTAAACGAATTTCTGGAGTACTTCTCATTTGCAATATTCACCGGATACCCCAAAACCTTGAACCGGTCAATCTTAATCGAAATCAACTTATTACACAACTTAGGCTTCGGTATGATGTAATTCTTGATCGTGTCGAAATTGAAGAGTATACCACTGGAGTCACTCGTGCTAGAGTTCCCAATTGAACCTTCAGGAACTTGATTCAACACCTTGGTTCCCTCCGTTGGATGGAATACCGCATAGAAGATAGCTGTAATCGGAACGAATCCATCGCTTTCCATCCTACTCTGTCAACGATTATTTCAACTTCTACTTCTACTTCTGCCCTGGCTCCACTGATATGCTCATTGATATCGTCGTTAGAACATCAGTACATTACATCCAAACACATGTATACAACCGTACACCAGGTTTTGAATTATTCTATCTCCGGTCCCTCCGGTTGGCACTGCACATTCAGCCGAGCAAAGATGCACTTTTCGGGACGGATAATATAAGTGTCTTGAATCTTCATCTACCCGAACATCGGTGCTAACTTTCACCGATGTAAACAATACGGCTTTACATTACTCATCTTCCTTCATTTGCGCTACTGTCTTCTCCTAATCCAGAACGGAGTTAGCCTATGCTTATGTCCCTGCCACCATATTTTTACAACTTGCATTTCTACATGGTAAGTGTTTTCGCTGATCACTATCAATATCTATACTATGTGTGGAAAGATGTGTCACAAAGAATGTAGATGGCCCTTGCGAATAATCATTGCCGCAACTTAGAGTAGGGATTGTACACCGGTTTGCAAATTGTTACTATGGATCTATGAACTATAAAATGCAATTTGAATAGCTATGTTATTGATATAATCGGTATTAAAAAAAACTTTTTTTACCCGGTTTAGATAAAATAGTTAGCAACCGAATTCTATTTTCAAATTTTGACATTTCCTAATTCACTAATTTTCTCAACAGAAATCTATTTAAAGGAACGGCATCTGTTCAATAAATGAGGAACAACTTTTTTTGCACTAGACAGGTACATAATCTACACGTACATATATAGTTTAATATGTCGGTTTCAGCTGATACTAATTACAAGGAAGTTAATGATCCTCTAGAAAGTGTTTCTTCGTCGTTTGCAACTCCTGTGGATAGAGATGCTAATTCGGAGGAACAATTTGAACAAGAACCAGAAGCATTCACAGGAGATTTGGAGAATAATAAAGGTGAGAGTATTCCTCGTGGAGGAGATGAATTGAGTCGTTATGAATCTAATTCAGAAGCTTCAAGAACATTGAGTCAGCGCTTGACAGGAGCAGCAAGTTTGATAAGTAAGGCCAATGATACTGATGTGCCATTACCTCCGATGGGTGGAGGAAGAGATTACCCTCCACCATTAGGCGATAGGGATCCGTACGTTGTTGCATTTAATGGGCCAGATGATCCTTCACATCCTCATAATTGGTCGCCAATAAAAAAATTTTTCACCTGTGTGGTTGTAGGGCTTACTGCTCTTTCGGTGTCTCTTGGCTCAGCTATGTTTGCGGAAGCGAGTCTGGATATTATGAGAATCTATCACATTGGAACCTCAGTTGCTGCATTAGGAGTTTCGTTGTTCGTGTTAGGCTTTGCTGCTGGTCCGGTCATATGGGGTCCTTTGTCTGAGCTTTACGGTAGAAAAGTTGTCATGGTACCTTCATGTCTTGGTTATGTCTGTTTTTCATTTGCCGTTGCTACTGCAAAGGATATCCAAACCATCATGATTTGCAGATTTTTTGCTGGTTTTATTGGTGCTGCTCCATTGGTTGTTGTCCCAGCTTCGATCGCTGATATGTATGGTGCTGCGCAGAGAGGTCAAGCAATGGCTGTTTTTGCCATGGTTTTATTCGGTGGTCCAATGTTGGCACCAATTTTCGGTGGTTTTACTGTTAAAAACGATGCATTAGGATGGAGATGGACCTCGTACTTCAGTGGTTTGCTTGGGGTCATTGCATTGATTGGGGTTGTTATTTTCTATGAAGAAACACATCATCCATTAATTTTGGTCAAGAAGGCTGAAGTATTAAGAAGAAGAACCGGAAACTGGGGTATTCACGCTCCTCATGATGAAGTTACATTGTCTTTGAAAGAAATTTGCGAAAACAACGTAACTAGGCCAATAGTTATGTTATTCAGAGAACCTATCTTATTGTTAATCAGTATTTACAACGCTTTCATTTATGGTTTGTTATATTTGTTTTTAACAGCCATCCCATTAATCTTTATCGGTCAATATCATTTCGTCCAGGGTGTGGGCGAATTGCCTTATCTTTCTATGTTGATTGGGATCTTCATAGGTGGTCTTGTTTGTATTTTCTTCGATAGAAGATATTCTAAGATCATGGAAGCTAATGGTGGTAAACCAGTCCCTGAAGAAAGATTGCCAGCTATGATGATAGGTTCCTTCGCCTTTGCGGGTGGTTTGTTCTGGTTAGGTTGGGCTGGTGATTACCCCGATAAGGTCCACTGGATCGTCCCAACTATCGGTGCAGCCCCTCTCGGTTTCGGCTTGATTGTTATTTTCTTACCTTCCATCAACTACATCATCGACTGTTACTTGTTCCTTGCCGCATCTGCATTAGCTGCTAACACGTTTTTGAGATCCTCGTTCGCTGCAGCCTTCCCTCTTTTTGCCGAGCAAATGTTCGTCAACATGGAAATCAAATGGGCCAGTACATTGTTAGGCTGTTTCGCTGCGGTATTGATTCCTGTTCCATTTTTGTTCTACAGATATGGTGAACGTATTAGAGCAAAGTCAAAGTACGCTTTCGTCTTATAAACTTGTCATAATCCGTTTGTAAACTGCTTATTAAATTTACATACGTTAAAATTATAATATATACATTTTTTTCCTCCTAATACTTCGTGAGGTCTTAATTCATACCTAATACTATAATATATGCTTATAGATCCCTTTGTAAGTACATTAGAACTGAATCAATTGCAGCCTAATCTCGGATTTGTAATTTGCACGCTCTCCCCGGCAAAAAGAATTTTCTGGAAGAATTCATAGGTAAAGAATATAAATTGAAAAATTATAACCTCAATCAACTAGGATAATCAATCTAACAGTAAAAGTCGATAATCAATCAAAAGCCAGTATGTTGAGATCTGCTCGTCCTTCTTTAAAGAAAACTACTATTTCTCTTGCTCGTAACCTTTCTCATAAAGAATTAAAATTCGGAGTTGAAGGTAGAGCTGCGTTATTAAAGGGTGTCAACACCTTAGCCGATGCTGTTTCTGTCACTTTGGGACCAAAGGGTAGAAATGTCTTAATTGAACAACAATTTGGATCTCCAAAGATCACAAAGGATGGTGTTACCGTTGCTAAATCGATCACTTTACAAGACAAGTTCGAAGACATGGGTGCTAAGTTATTACAAGAGGTTGCCTCCAAGACTAACGAATCAGCCGGTGACGGTACTACCTCGGCCACTGTTTTGGGTAGATCTATCTTCACCGAATCCGTCAAGAATGTTGCAGCTGGTTGTAACCCAATGGATTTAAGAAGAGGATCTCAAGCTGCCGTTGAAGCCGTAGTTAACTTTTTGCAAAGTAACAAGAAGGAAATCACCACTTCCGAGGAAATTGCTCAAGTTGCTACCATTTCTGCTAACGGCGACAAGCACATTGGTGACTTATTGGCTTCTGCTATGGAAAAGGTCGGTAAGGAAGGTGTCATTACCGTCAAGGAAGGTAAGACCTTGGAAGACGAATTGGAGGTCACTGAAGGTATGAGATTCGACCGTGGTTTCATTTCTCCATACTTCATCACCAACACCAAGTCTGGTAAGGTTGAATTTGAAAACCCATTAATCTTGTTATCTGAAAAGAAGATCTCTTCTATTCAAGATATCTTGCCTTCTTTAGAATTATCTAACCAACAAAGAAGACCATTATTAATCATTGCTGAAGATATTGACGGTGAAGCTTTAGCTGCTTGTATTTTGAACAAATTGAGAGGACAAGTCCAAGTTTGTGCTGTTAAGGCCCCAGGTTTCGGTGACAACAGAAAGAACACTTTAGGTGATATTGCTATCTTATCCGGTGGTACTGTCTTCACTGAAGAATTAGACTTGAAGCCTGAAAATGCCACCATCGACTTATTAGGTTCTTGTGGTTCTATCACTATTACTAAGGAAGACACTGTTGTCTTAAACGGTGAAGGCTCAAAGGAAAACATCCAAGCCAGATGTGAGCAAATTAGAACTAGTGTCAATGATTCACAAACTACCGAATACGAAAAGGAAAAGTTACAAGAAAGATTAGCTAAATTATCCGGTGGTGTTGCTGTCGTTAGAGTTGGTGGTACTTCCGAAGTTGAAGTCAGTGAAAAGAAGGACCGTTATGACGATGCTTTGAATGCCACTAGAGCTGCTGTCCAAGAAGGTATCTTGCCAGGAGGTGGTACTGCCTTAATCAAGGCATCAAGAATCTTAGACGACGTCAAGGCCACTGCTGCTAACTTCGATCAAAAATTAGGTGTTGACATTATCAAGTCTGCCATTACTAAGCCTGCAAGAAGAATTATCGAAAATGCTGGTGAAGAAGGTGCTGTCATTGTTGGTAAGATCTACGATGAACCAGCCTTTAACCAAGGATATGATTCTTCTAAGGCTGAATTCACTGACATGATCGCCGCTGGTATTATTGATCCATTCAAGGTCGTTAAGAACGGTTTAGTCGATGCCAGTGGTGTTGCATCATTATTGGCCACTACTGAATGTGCTATTGTCGAAGCTCCAGAACCAAAGGGTTCACCTGCTCCTCCAGCTGGTGGTATGCCAGGTATGGGTGGTATGCCAGGTATGGGTTTCTAAACTGGTTAACCAATATATGCTTCAAATATTATGATATTATGATGTGTAATACTCTATAAGCAGAAAAATGTATTTGTAAATAGTTTATTATAGAGTGGTTATAATAATATAAATGTTTTTTTATGATTAACGATTTGTTCGCATCTCTGTATTTTTTTAAAAAATATGCTAAACAGATAAGCCTAAGCTTAATTTTTTCTCTTGCAATAGATCAGCCAAGCAAATATGATATAATACTGAAGATGTTTGAAGACTTCCTAACTGATTCTAAATACTCTAGTTCTAAAAAGAAACATAAACAGCTTCGAAGGCTATTACTTAAATATATTGAAGTACAAAAATTTCAAGAAATCATTAGTAATGAAGATTTACCATTGAAACAAAGGCAAAGGTTGAATAAAGCTAAGACAAAGAAGAGAATCCTAAAGAAAATACATGAAGAACTCAATGAAAGGTTGCGGCCTGAGGAGACCTTTGAAATATGGCATCTTTATAAAAATTTAAATTTGGATAGACAAAAATCTGACAAGTATAGCCTACATGGCCAAGGGACTATAACGGAAGGTGGATTAGATGAATTAATCAAATCTAATGATGAAGATGAGATTGAAAGTGATGGTTCGGATACCGAACTGTCGACAGAAAACCAACTTGATCGGTTTTTGAATTCATTTGATCTGTCTAGCACTTGGACTAAAGCAAATTTTTTGATCAAGACTAAAGGGCTCGAAGTTCTCCCACATGCACCATTGGATACAGACTACTCTAGTTTCGTAAAGAATGACAATATTAGCTTAATAAATCATCATATAAACAACCTTAAAACGTTATTGCACTTAAATATTCTTAGACGTAATTGGGGACTAGCATATAAAATATTTTGCATACTAATTAGATTGCCTAAAGTTGATATTCGATCATTGTGGCCATTGGGAATTGAGATTTTAAATAGACAAAGAGAGGAAACGGCATATGATAACAGCAATATTAGATTATTTAAAGATGAGAAGTTCTTTGATTGGCTATCATCTTTTTTCATTATTAACAAACATAGTAACACTTTCAATTTAAGTAGTACGAGGAAAATATCAGCTCCTATCTGGAGATCGGGTTCGAGGACTCATACACCGATGTATGTAATAACGTCCTTGTGGGGATTAATGATTAAGAATAAATACGCAAGGTTGAGAGATAGGCTAGACGAATTGTTATTAGAACCACCTTACAATACTGACGGTGTTTTTTATTTCCTAATGGTGTTATGTAAACTACTAGAGAACTTCAAGTTAGCAAATAAGTTCTCTAGTCTTGGAGAAGAATCGCCAAGAGGTGAAATTGTAAATGAAGATGAAGATGAGGATGAGGATGAAATGAATGATCTCCTATTTCTATCCAAAACTGAAATACATAAGAGAATCATAGAAAATCATAGTTTAATAGAGAAAAATTTGGAAAAATGTAAACAGTTGAATTTCGAGTTTCCAAAGACTCTAATAGATAATGAAATTAACCGGATTATGAGACAAATAAATGAAGACAACGACGAAAAATCATCGATATCATCATCTATTTCGGAAAGAGATTTTAATAAAGAGAATGATATTCATAACAGAAGCATTTCAAATACGCCATTAGATGTAGAACCAATATTTGAAGATATTGACGCTAAATCTAAAAGTCGTCAAAGTAGTATTGATTTATATGAAAGTAAATTAAGCTTTGAAGAAGCTGAAAATCATTCAAAAAATGATGATTTAGAAGAAAACAATCAAAGTATGAATTTTGATTTTGACTTTGATTAATAAAAGCCTTGCATATATTCATAAATTATATATTATGTGTCACTAATAAAAATTGCATCTATTCAAATACATGCAAAGACTAAGTAGATTGATTAGTGGGGTGAGCACTTGTAGGATCATCAATACGTATTTCATTACCGTAGGAAGAGGACAAATTTGATTCAATGATATTCAACTCATTACCAGGTGGTTTTTGCTTTATAGTGAGAATTCCTTGGTTAAATGTCGAAAAATCGACCTTATATTGTTCATTTGTCAACTTATGTAAAGGAAGAATTGTCCAATCTTGGGGTATTATGGCCGTCGTAGGGAGTCTGATAGTTTGAAACACTTCAGACGGCTCTGTTGTTCTTGTAGGAGGTGGTGTGATCGTGGGTTCCGGATATTCGGCTGGAATATTTAGCTCATTTAAAATATTTCGGTTCCTTTGAATTTCATCATTATTTCTTCTTGCAGATTCTTCGTTCGTTTGTGTCTGTGCTTGTTGAGTTTGTATTGCTATCTCTGGTTCTGTTTCTTGACGTGCTGCTGCTGCTGCTGCTGGTTGTGCTCGTGGTGCCGCAGCGGCTGCTGGCTGTGCTTGTGGTGCTGCTGCTGCCGCTGGTTGAGCTTGTGGTGGTGCTGCTGCGGCTCGTGCTGCTCCATCGCCCTGTCTTTGTTGTTGTAAATCGTTTTCCTCTGTGTGAAACACCTTTCTTCTACATAGCGGGCAGATTTCGGATCTCTCGAGCCAGTCCTTCAAGCATCCCATATGAAGAATATGACCACAGCTCAATTTTTTGGGATACCTCCTTGAAGGCAAAGGTTTATGATGAGATCTCTCATATTCATCCAATGCGTACATATCTTCCCTGCAAATAATACACAAATTATCAGATGTTTCCAATTCTTCTTTAGTGGCATTAGGCAATTGACTATCTAGCTTCTTAGAAGACTCGATAAAAGCGAACAATTGCGATACTTCATTGTAAGTTTGCTTTAATGATAAATATGTTCCTTGGAGCATAGAAATTGGTAAAGACAACCCCGAATGGACTGTAAGTAAGTAAATAAATCCCAAATATGAAATGGCTTTCAAGGATGCAGAACAGATATCAATGCTTTTACTGAAAAACGCTTTATTATCCCAAACTCTTTCATTCTCCTCTTCTTCATCTTCATCTTCCTCATTTTCTTCATCAATATCGAGATCATCCTGCTGATAACGGTAAAATGCAAGCTCATAAATATTTAATAGTAATTTTGCATAGTATGTTAATGCTTCTACTCCTTGAACAGCAAACTGGAAGCCAAACAATAAGCACGTCACAGAATTGATTCCTTGGAAAACATCATAAACCAAGAACTTAGCAATTGCAAAATCGCTTATAATAAACGACAAAATCAACCAAAAATATAAACTTGTCAGATATTTCTGTAAAATACTATAAGTCGTATATCTCTCATTTGACGAATTATTAAAGATCTTCATATGAATGTAGTCCAATCTATCAATAAGAATTACATGGAATATCTTGAAACTGACTGCAATACCTAATAGTAGGCAATTTAAGATTAGGTTGTTATCATTCGTTGTCAAATTAAATAATAAATTAATGAAATATATCGGCAATTTTTCAACGAGATGTTCAACTTCTATAATTCTTAGATGTCCAAACAACAATATTTGTATAATTTTGCCACTTAAGACAAATGATAGAAATAAAAAATTAAGCAATATACCTAACTTATATCCATCTGTAAATTCAATCAAAAATGTAAAAACGTTCGGAGATAACTCTAGAGAGGTATAGACTGACCAGCTTATTAAGGCCACTGATACAGATATATACACAACAAAGTATTGATAGCTCTTATCAATAATCATTATTGGTTAAATCCACTTAAAATCTGTATGGGATTATGATTTTGTAAATCTCAGTGTTGTTCAAAACAGTGAGGATAAATAATTCGCAGCAGAAGTTAATCTATATTAAAATTACATTATACAATTACTTATCAAGAGTAGTATTTACGTCATGAATGATTCTTCTTCTCTTGAAAGCAACCGCCGATACATTCTCTTTATCAGAATTCGACCTACTAAGTTGGGGGATTTTAGTTCTTTGTAAGTCAGTATTAACGCTTAATGCAATCGAAGATGATTGTCTTTTCAAAGGGTATTTCTTGTTGGGCGATGATTTCGTTCTTGGTAATTGTTTAGAAGGAGAGGATGTGGGTTCCTTTGTTGGCGAACTGAATTGTTTCAAAGGCGACTGTTTTGAATGCTTGACTGGTGATTTGTAGGGTGATCGTACCGGCGATTTCACAATAACATTAGCTTCATTCGAAGTTATTTCATATTGGAGAACGTTTAAGCTATGATTAATTTCATTTAATGAATCACATACTTTGTTATCTTTTTGTATAATCAGGTCACTTATAACTTTTAATCTGGGTATGTCTTCCAATAAGTTGTTTTTATCAATTATTTGGTTAATTTTAGCTAGGTTTGGATTGATAGTATTTGTAATGAGTGATGATATATTATTTGTTGTAGTAGATAATTTGTGGGAATTTTCGTCATTAAAATCATGATACCGTTGTCCAAAAGAAATAGCATCCTTATTTATCGAATCGTAAAATTTGTCCGATTCATGAAACCAATTTGACTGTCTTTCCAACAATATGTTTCTTTCCGAATTTATGAATTTTGTTGAAACTTCGTTGATTGAATCCTTAAATAGGCTTTCATGTTTGAAATGTGAATCATCTAATAGTTTAGCGAATTTACTCATCATATCCGATTTCATTGACGACAATTGCTTATTCACCCGCTCGGATACTATTTGATCGATGATATTGTTTAAACCATTTGGATCTAAGTGTTCTTCTGTTATATATCCCGAAAATTTATCGTTAGCTATTTTCAAGTCAGATATACTTGCCTTTATTTTCGATTCATTATCCGAGACGACACCATGAAATTCATGAAAATTAGCATTTATATCATTCATCATTTTAGGAATCGTGTCTATAGATTCGCTTAATTTCGTATTAGTTGAGGATATGGTCTCCGACAATTGATCCTTACAGGCCTGTAAATTGTTTTGAATGCTTTCAATACTTGAACTTAAGCTATTATTTTGACTCTCTTTACCATTATTCAAATCATTCACAACATTTTCTATCAGTGATATTGAGCTTTTCAAATTATTGGTAATCAAGTGATTTAATTGAAGCTTAGACGACTGGTAATTTTCGTTCAATTTTAATATTTTGTCATTTAACATGTTTATCATAGACTCTTGGTCCGATATTTGCTTTTTGTTAATAAACTCAGTGTTTTCCAAGTTCTTAATTTTTAACTGGTATTCATTGATTTTATTTTTATAATTCTTGTTATTCAACTCTGTAGTTTTTTTCAAGTTAGATAGTTGACTAAGCTTCATGTTTAACCCGCTTATTATTGAATTGGATTCCTTTAGCTCAGCTTTTATTATATCATTATTTTCGATTAATGTATTATAATTATTTTCATCCATCCATATACCGTTCTTGTTTCTGGTAGCGATCAAATCACTATTTAGTTTAGCGATTTCCTTTGACATATCTTTTAATAAAATCTTCTTGAGCATTAAGTCGCAATCTTGTCCTAGTTGTGGTTTATTCTGTATGTTCTTTGCCCGGGACGCATATTCTAATGTAGAGATCGTTTCTTCCAAGTTTATTTTCGCCGGTGATATAGTTGCGATTAATGCAGTCTTTGTTTGGCCGCCAATAGAATCCTGGAGAAGCCTTGTCAACTTGGATTCTCTATATGGAATATGTGACGTATTAGAAGATGATAAGCTTCTATCACTTAACGAGTTGATCACTCTGCCCAATGTTAATAAACTTTGGTTAATCAGGCCGGCTTCTTTGGCTCGTTGGTTGACGGCACCCGACCGATTGATATTTTCAGATCCAGCCAAATCGACCAAGTTCATTTTGGAGACCTTGAAAAAATCATTTCCATGTTTCTTATATAAATTAACCGTAAATATCGTGTGAGATCTAGAAGACATATCATTTAGTTTGGTACTGGCTGTTTTGCGCTTAATTAAACCTTTTCGCAATATGTTTAACCCATCAATTGCATTATTAATATACGTTTCTTGCAAATTCTGGACAATTAATGAATCACTGTTTGGTTTCTTAGACTCGAATATTCTCAACTTGCTATTTCTATCAGTATCATCATTTAGTAAGTCTTTCAATTCCTCGTTATACAATTCAATAAACGAACATTTCACCACGTAATCATTAGTGCCAGAATGGCTTTCTAACGATTTGAAAAGTTCGTTTAAGGTCCTAGGAATTATTCCCGCCGTTTCATTAAGCAGAGGAATATACGTTTCGAGTTTGTCTACTTCATCCTCTGTATTACAGTTACCACACATTGTATATGTCTTTCCCGTACCCGTCTGCCCGTATGCTAGTATCGTTACATTTAACCCATTGATGAAGTCATTGAATAGCGGCATAGCTACCTTGTCGAAAAGCAACAGCTGGTCAGCCTGCGATCCGTATACTTGGTCGACTGTATAATTTTTGGAATTCATAGAATTAATAAACGTGGAAAACTGTTGATCTTGGTTCACAGTTATCCTAGGATTGGAAATCGAATATGTATCACTAGGAAGATCAATAACAAGGGGAGATTTCGCCGTAACCTCTCGCGAATTCCTTCCCCGGCACCGTACTACCACTTGAATATTAGACGTCATACCGACTGCACTGTTCTTTAGATGTTGGTCCAGTCTACGTGAAGATGTTGTTTTTGATGTTTACTCTTTGTTTACAAAATATTTGATTTTCCATTTGCTTATATGCAGTACCAAGATCCTTCTACCACCACTCTTGCTACTACTATCCTATACACCTAGCCTAATCAAAGAAATCGTCATCGTCCGAGTCGATGTTTGTGATCCTTCTGTCGAACACGATCTTGCTCTGCGTTTGCTTCTTTTCATCTCGCGATATGCCGTCGAGAATCTCCACTATATCGTTTTCGGACAATTTCCGTGTTATATTGCCCATTGCCGCCAATTTGATGATATACTGCTCGACCGCATCTGCCCTATCTGGACGAACTATTCTAACTCTGCTCAATCTTTCCCTGGCACTTGTCTCGAGTATTTGTGAGAGCATTGAAACCTTCATGTCATCTTTCTTATCTCCACCTTGGCCAGCCGGTCCTTGACCAGAATTTTTCTGCAATTCAGCCAATCTTGCCGATCTTATAGCATTAAGCTCTGCGTCATCCATCCTTCACGTACAACGAAACTATTCTGGGTCTGATGAACTACAAGCGCTGTAAGCGTCCGCTGAGAAATCACTGATGAGTTAATTCATGGTCGGCTTATGTAATCGGCAGAAGTGGTCCACTTCGAAATCAATTCCTCAAGTGAATCAAGCAACTAACAACAGACAGAAAATAGGCGGTGATGGATAAATCGAACATTCTAAGGAAATATAAGATCGTGTTCTTGGGGGATCAAAGTGGTACGTATAAAAAAAAGAAGGAAAATAGAAGATAGAGAACGAGAAAAAATTCGTAGATCAAGCGACATGGTACTAACATCGGTAGTTGGCAAAACATCATTGATAACCAGATTCATGTACGACACGTTTGACGACCAGTATGCAGCAACGATAGGCATAGACTTTTTGCTGAAGACCATGTATTTGGAGGACAATAAGACGATCAGATTGCAGTTGTGGGACACTGCAGGGCAAGAGAGGTTCAGGTCGTTAATACCATCATATATCAGAGACTCGCATGTGGCGGTGATATGCTATGACATAACAAATAAAAAATCGTTTGAGAACTTGAGCAAGTGGATCCAGGATGTGAAGTTGGAGCGTGGCGACGACGTGATAATAGTCGTTGTGGGCAACAAGTCGGACCTCAACAACAAAAGACAAGTGACCATGGAGGAATGCGAGGCGTACCTCAAGTCAATAAACGGGAAATTTTGCATCGAGACGTCTACCAAGGCCAACCACAACGTCAAACAATTGTTCAAGAAAATTGCATCCAGCTTGCCAGACGTCGAAACCTCCAACAAGGACGAGTCGGCCCGACCTGAAACTGTGGACATCAACATCGAGCAGCCCACCGTCGAGACCAACTCCTGCTGCTGATCGGCCCTATTGGACCCACCTGCTCTGATAGCCTATTGTATATATTGCTAATTTAGCTTTCTCCATCAGGCCATATAGTATATTACTTCCACAGATGTATTGCTTCCATCAGAGTATAAGCATAATCCATTACCTCGTTTATTACATGTAGCCTTCTGCCTTCATTCCTGATGTCCCCCTCTGTTCTACATGAGCTGCCCTGTGAGAATGATGCGCAAGTGAGTTTTCGCACGGCAGGCAGTAATGTCTTTTGACTTTTCGTATCGAACTTTCTGAGCTCTATCAGCTTCCTCGATCCGGCTACGCTCTACAGGCTAATCTGACATCATACATAGTTTTATTGTAGGGGTTGTGCGTCGTCATTACGAATGGAAGCCTTCATTTACTGGTATATGTCAATTGATATTAGATGACGTCATAGGGTGGTACATGGAACACTGCTATTAATATACAGTCGGCCTAAAATTATTTTCAATTCGAGCCAAAACATTCGGGAATGTACCCTAGCATGTTCCTAGTATTATTAATTAAATCATATTTTATTTCACTTACATCTATTATTTACTGCTTTTCGGTCTAATATATTAATGGTTGACAGGTTGGAAGTTATTTAATGATATAATATGCCAGCAATTAATAAAACACCGCCATTGTCACTGAAGGAGCCGGCGAAAGGCACAAGAGGTGAGAACACTGAAAATGCGCAAATAAACAAACAAGATGGCCAGACACACAATTCAAACGAACAAAATCAAAAGGAGATGAAAGTGCTGCTGCTGCTGCTGCTGCTGCTGCTGCTGCTGCTGCTGCTGTTAGGTGATATGCGCACGGAGTCTAAGAAAGGGGGAGAAAAGGGAGCAGGAACAAGAGATTCAGATGGTGAAGATCATGGTAGAGGGATTCAAGAGCTGCTGAATACAAAGTCAACCAATGCATATAACACGAATTCGAGGAAGAAGCGGGTATCGAAAGGCAGGGTATTTCAATGCACAGGGTACCCTGATTGTAATATGTCGTTCACTAGATCAGAGCATTTAGCGAGACACAAGAGAAAACACACGGGAGAAAGGCCGTTCACATGCCCCCACTGTCATAAGAATTTTTCACGGTTGGACAATTTGCGACAGCACAAACAGACGGTGCATGCTTATGAAAACTTCATGGGCGGCAGCTCAAGTAATGTTCCTGCTTCGAGCAACTACAATTCTGAGGGTACGAGTGGGAGTATCGAGACCAATAATACTAAATACATTCCCATTCCAAGCCATTTGTCGAGAAAGAACAATGCGAACAAGGGAGCACCTGAGAGCCCATTGAATTATTTTGGTACTACGCCTGAATCAGCTGCAATGATCTCTCCTCCAAATACAAACTCGCCTGTAAATTATCACTTGCCATACCAAAATCAATTCTATAATAGTGGTAGCTACGATCTGAGTAGCAGTAGTGGAAATAATAGTTTCCAGTATCCAGATTCACAGTTGAAAACGAAAGTTAACGAATTTAAGCCAAAAAGAAGACCGAGACCCTTATCGTTAGTACATTCATTCACAGAAAATATGCCGTCAGGTGATAATAATACCTTACATATAAGCCAGCTGTTGAAATCAGCTCCTGCGATCTACACTATAAATAATGCCTTTACTTATCCACCGAAATCGGCGCCCTTAACCCCAAATATGGC
Source organism: Debaryomyces prosopidis (assembly GCA_030578795.1). Classification (NCBI taxonomy): domain Eukaryota; kingdom Fungi; phylum Ascomycota; class Pichiomycetes; order Serinales; family Debaryomycetaceae; genus Debaryomyces; species Debaryomyces prosopidis. The sequence goes on along the minus strand of JAKTZG010000017.1, from coordinate 16,573 downwards.
TAGTCCATTATCGCCATTATTTCACGCATTTAATCAAAGCATGGACTTACCAAACTCCCCTAATATTAATTCTAACGTTTTACGCTTACCGCCTTATAATCACTCGATTAACAAGAATAGTATTCCGAGCAATACAACGAACAAGAATATTACTTTGCCGCCTGTACAAGAATTGCCTGTTCCCACCCAATTCAACCCAATCAAAACTTCAAAAACATCAAAAACTTCAAAAAATTCAAAAACATGGCTTAAAAAAGTATTAAATGATGACTCCTCAACAAGTTCTAGCAGTACCAGTGATACTTCTCGTCTGCCACCTATACAAGAAGATAAGCATGTTTCCAAAAAACCTACAATCAGTAATTTGTTATCTCCATACGACGATGATGAGTTTTCGAAGACTGTAAAATGATCATAATTCATTTCAAAAAGTACAACATTTATCTGACAGCAAGTCTTACAACAACGCACTGAATAGATACACTTCCACTCTGCGTTCAGCAAATTTATTAAGCTACACTAATGATTTAGACAGTATCCTACCCATAATTTTGTCATATTTGAAACACTACTAGCGCTCTTCGATTTGATATCATTCTAATCGACTCGTTTTCAAATCATGCTTATTCATACAACTGTGTTTGAATTTCTAGTTCCTTTAAGTTCATTGAATGGACATTTTCATTAACGAAATGCCGATTGCAAAATTTAGACGATATATATTATATCACCATTTATTTACAAAGATTTAGATTCGATAGCATATATATTATCAGAAAAATATTGTTTATTATCTTAATTGTAATTTCCTGAGTACTTTCGCAGTTTCTCTTTCTGTCCCGCGTAATATTATCCATGCAATATCTGGGTGAAAAATTTTGCGTATGCAGGTAATATTCACCAGTACGTAGTGAACTGCAATGGTCTAGATAAGTAATATGATAGATAATTTCAGTAAAGAGGATGAACTAGAAAGGGAAAATGTCTCTTTTGATACAAAGATACCTATTGCAAATGAAGGACCATGGGAAGAGTTGTCAGATGACCACAAACAATACTTGATTGATAAGCATAGTACTTACGAATTAGACCCAATACCGTCCATGAATGATGAGGACCCTTTGAACTGGCCTATAAGCGTCAAAGCTATACAGTTGGGGATGCTTTCATTCCATGCATTCTCAACGACATTTATGGCCGCAGGAGTAATTCCTTCCTTCGCAACCCTACTGGAAGAGTTTAGTACATCAGTCAGCGCCTGTTCATATTTCACTTCTACTCAAATTCTAGTGTTGGGCATATTCCCATTATTATGGGTTCCTTTTATGAACAAGTATGGAAGGCTTCAGTTGTTAATTTTATCAGCTCTAGGGTCATGTGCTTTTAATATTGGCTGTATATTTTCCGACAATTACAGAGACTTAATGATCTGTCGTATATTTGGTGCTTTCTTCGTTTCGCCAGCAATCGCTTTAGGGGGTGGAGTGGTCTCTGAATTGACATTCAGTCATCAAAGAGGTTGGTGGACTGGTTGGTGGGTTGTCGGAGTTACTTTAGGAACACATGTAGGTCCATTTCTTATGGGCTTTGTTCAGTATCAAACAGGTGACACGAAATATACCTTTGTTGTGTTTGCAGTAATGAATTTCTTGCAATTCGTTGGATATTTGTCGATGGGTAGAGAGACTGTGTACAATTCTAAGATATATTCCAAGTCAATTCTTTCACTATTTAAAATACAGCCAAAGACAGAATGTGATTTAAGTCTTGCAGTCATATTAAGTCCAATTAAATGTATAAGTGAACCTAAGGTCCTCATTCCTACCATTGCATATTCTGTGTCATTTTGTTACGCAAACGTTGCATGTGGTGTGGAATTGACTAGCTTGTTCCACGAAAAGTTTGAATTTAACCCACAGCAAATAGGCGTACAATTTTTAAGTTTGATTTTAGGATGTATATTAGGAGAGCAAATCGGTGGATGGGTGTCTGACCTCTGGATGAAATATTATTTTCATTTCAAGAAGTCCGAAAAAACCATTGAGGATCGCTTGTGGCTATCATATCTGGGTTTCATTATTGCAATCGTAGGGTTGATTATTTACGGGGTTTTGCTAGGTAATATTACTGATAATAAGTGGAGATTTGGACCACTAGTAGGTTTATGTCTCGCTTCGTTCGGTTTACAAATAATAACCACCATTTTAGTTACATACGCCATTGATTCAAATCCTTCAAATGCATCAAATATAGCATTATTTATAACTGTGATACGGCAGATATTTGGTTTCGTTGGACCGTTCTATTTTCCGGTGATGTTGGAGAACTCCCATCTCGGAATCAAGAGTACATACGGAATACTAGCTGGCCTAGTCGCAGCATTTGGTTTACTTCCAATTGCAATATTGCATTCATCTCGGTATTTTGCAAAGCATTAGTTACCTCCTTAACTGGATTTGTAAATTTAGTTTTAATTCATTAATACTTATTAATTTTTGCTCAATAATTAGCACTTCTTCGCTATTTTGAGTTTCATCTAACACTTTCATTAGGCTTTCACATAACATGCTTAATTTCTCAAGATATGTTATGTATGTGACATAGCTTGACCACAATTTTTCAGAAGCCGCAAATTTCAACGGTATTTGCTTAACTTTAACATCGCTGCTAATTTCGTGTCTATATATTTCAATATCTCTCCTTAAAGATGGTAACATAGTTTCTAATATGAACAATTCATAATCTTTTACAATGCCATATAATTCAATATTAGTCTTTTTTTTCGAAATTTGTAATCTACCCAATTTCTCATTGTCTAGCAATAGTTCTTTGATACGAGGATTCGTTACTTTGTCAATAACTTCATTCTCAACAGATATATTATCCAATTTATATTTCTGATTTAAAAGTTCCCTCAATGGGTCTGTATCATTTCCAGTTGATGGGGCATTTTCAATATCTATTGGTAAATCAGGAAATCTGAAATCATTATCTATTATATGAATTAATCTATTTAATATCTCTGCATTTTGTTCAACTGTTTTAGAAAGCTTGTTCACTAACTCTAATAATGGCTCGATATTTTCAGTGTTCAATAGAAAACTAAACGAATTGTTATACTTTGACGTCATGAGAGGAAGACTTCAGAAATGGCTTTGATTATAGCTGAGGTTCTTCAATCCAAAATATTGTTACACAAACTATAAGCTAGCAAAACACAAGGCAAAATGAAGATTATTTACAAGATTTAAAAATTAAAAACGGTTCTGTTGTAGCAGATGTATAAAAATTATATATATATATATGAACATTAGAAAAATATCATGAAATCATTAAAGTAAAATTCAGAATCGACTGCATTTGATTTGAATTAATCTTGCAGTTGCTGTAACTGAGCATTTTTTCTTTCTTCTTTACCTTTTTTCATTACTTGCTTCAATGCAATGCTATCCAACGGATCCAATAATTCAAACAGACAAAGTAACTCATCACTTACACTCATAACTGCACCCCAGTTATCAAATTCACCACAATAATTTGGGGCAGAAAAAACCGTTACCAACGTTCTATCATTGAAAAATTCATAACCGTCTTCAACAACCATATGCGCTCTGCAAACCAAATCAAACCCGAATTTCTGTAGAAATTTATTAATAGCAACTCTGGAGAATACATAGGAGACACCCCTTTCATTATCTTCCCATTCATTCATGGTATCAGCTGGGTCTGACCAAAGCAAATCATTCAATAGTCCAAAATCTGGAACGTCCGTTGGTCTTGCAATGTTTCTAATTTCTTCCATCGAATTGAGTACTGGAGATAGCCCGCCATGTACGCAAAATATTTTTCCTGCTACAATTGCAGCTATAGGTAAAGTGTTGAAAGTGTCTATGAATAACTTCCACGTTTTGATGTTGCAACGACGCTTACATTCGTCATAAAACCCGTAAACTCTAGTAACGTTAGCACATTCGTGATTTCCTCTTAAAAGAAAAAAGTTTTCAGGATATTTAATTTTATAGCATAATAAAAGTAATATCGTTTCTAAGGATTGCTTTCCTCGGTCGACATAATCACCTAAGAATAAATAATTTGTTTGAGGAGGAAACCCACACTTAGTAAAAATTCGAATTAAATCGCCATATTGACCATGCACGTCACCAACCACTTTAACAGGAGGACTCAACTCCAACAATGATGGCTGCAGCAAGAAGATGTTCCTTGCTTTCGCACAGATCAACTGAATTTCATGGTTCTTGAGACAAACGCTTTTTGTTTTTTTACCACTGTAGCCAGCATCCAATAATCTTTGAATTAAATTCTCAATATTAATAGAGCCACTATTATTGCTTTCATTAGAATCAGCAGTTGAGCTATGCAGTATATTATTTATCGGTACCTCCTTAGTATCAATTAACAGTTGTCCATCCAGGCCCTTTGTTTCGTCCTGTAAATCTTTAGTACTTCCGTTTGTACTGGAAGATGTTAGTTGCGGTGACAATGGATAATTACTAATGCTTCCGGAGTGATGTGAATGGTTAGTTGAGGTTCTACTTATGTTATTCGAAGGATTGCTGTTATCAAACGATGATGATAAATAAGGTGAATTCGAATTGAATGAATGATTTTTGGCACTTAGCGGTGTATCTTCTCCATCTGTTCCTGTGTTTCGCCTAATTAAAATGGGCTCTTTAGGTTCCACTTGTATCATTGATGGTGGTAAATTAAAATTATTATTAGCATGCAGATTTGAGGAGTTTTTATGTAAGCTTAAGTTTGAAAACGAATTGGATAAGTTGGAATTGGAGTTATTATTTGAATGAGCATTGTTATTCCCGTTGTTCGGTATATTCATACTATGACTGTTGCTATTCAAGTTATTCAAACTAGTCGATGAATTCTTGCGTGATGTTGACTTCGATCCCGTTTTCTGCGAGCCATTCGTTGAAATGTCATCCCTCAGCATTGATATCCTTGACCTGATAGATCTTGAAGACTTTGCTGAGTTTCCCGTATCTGTACGCGATAAAGGAGACCCCTTCAATTCCTTAGGTTTTGATGAATTATTCCCCATGCTCCTAGTTTTGAATTGCCTATGATTTTAAAAATCTTTGAAAAAAATTCCTCTTACTCACTTTATCGTCTTGTCAGATTTAACGTTACCCCTAATATAACTATATCAAATATTGATATTAATTAGGTGTATATTCAAATATGTGTAACTCCCAAAAAAAATCAATCAAAATGTTTATCAAGTCAATCAATCAATTAAGAAGTCCTATTTTAATTATTTCCGACTCTTTGTTATATATAAAACTAACGAACGAGTGAACTAATCAATATCCTTAGCCATTAAAATGACCAAGTGTAATCAATTCTTGATATTGCTTGAACATGTTCAAGGCGCGATTTGGTCATTATTAATTGATACTGTATATAAAAAATTACGACTGCTCTATCAATTATTCTAGAACGAGGACGCCCTTCCAAGTACCATCCAGCTAGACGTTCAGTAATGGAGCTAAAGGTGTCCATCTGGGATACTAGAGAGGAGATATACTTTCGCGATTGTAACTATTATGCAATTGCAAATTTCAGAGCTTAAAAAGTGCTTCTAGTGAGTACTAGTTACAGATTTGGAAATTTTGCAATCTAACGATAAGATCTAAGAGAGTAAAAGCCTTACTATAAACATTTTATTTTCGTTCACTTGAAACTTGAAGAAGGGGTATAGGCCTTGGCAGTAAATTTTAGGAAGATTTCGCAACACCTACATTAATCTGGCTTGTAATAGTTGTAGTTTAAGGCTGTTAATTCTAAATTTGTTTAATATGAACTGAAAAAAAAAGACTGATTTAATTCACAATAATGGCCCCAGAGTCTCAAAAAAGGAGGCCAACCCCTATGTGTCCTAGTTCTGTCTATATTTTCTGAGTGTTGATTTTGGAAATTAGAGTACATACGTAGATTACCATTTAGTTTGCAAAATTATGCGATATTTCAAAAGAAAGTACCAAATTTCAAAAATTATACAGAAGAATTAAAGTTGTACAAGATTAGAGCTTGCTAATATTCAGTTTTTAAAGGTTAAATATTATTCTCTATTTATGGTTATATGTGTAGATTACATATTAATTTGTTTTATATATGAGAAGTTACTGTTCAGAATAAATATGCATCATTTGTGCGATGCAAATTAGATTGATTATTGTCTCCCGCTCTCGAAATGCAATAGAAGATCCATTTTCAGTACCTTGTAGTATACAGAAGATAGATCTAGTTAAGATTTACATTACAGACACCCTTAATAATGTTGGGATGCTAACTATACATATCGTTAGTTCCACTTCTCCGCGATGAAAAAAATCTATCGTGAAATTTTATAGATCAGTTAGTCTTTTTCATCAAATGACAATGATGCTAAGATATATCAACTATACCTCAATAAGAAGGATAGGGATAAATATAAGAAGATTTTCTAATTCTGCTCTGTTCTATAATTCTAATTCAAACAAATCAGATAAAGAGGCTCAATCTGATGGAGATCTATATTTTGGAAAGTTTACCAAGGAGGAATATGACAATGCAGCTAGTTACGTTAAAAATCAAATAAGCCGTTTGGAAAAAGACATAAAGGGTGATGTAAATATTCGTGAAAATTTAGGCACAATGCCCACCCTTCCGGCAATGGCGGATAGTGCAAAGAAAATTAGAGTTGATGATTTATCAAATCTCTTGTCGGAAACTATTAAAACCACGGGTCCATTATCTTTGCTGGCCTTTATTCGACAATGTTTGACTCACCCACATTTTGGATATTATACTACTCGTGACCCGTTGAATACTTCAAGCGGTGATTTTATCACATCACCTGAGATTTCTTCCATGTTCGGGGAAATGATAGGTATATGGTTGTTTAGCACATGGCTAAATCAAAATAAACCACAAAGGTTAAACATTATAGAATTTGGCCCAGGAAGAGGGACACTTATGTACGATTGTTTAAAATCGTTTAATAAATTCAAAAAGAATTTAATTCAAGAAGAAAACATAGAAATCACCATGATAGAAGCTTCCTCCGTCTTAAGAAAAGAGCAATGGAAGTTGTTGTGTGGAAATAACGAATTTACGACGCATAGTAATGGATTCAATGTTTCACAGACTCAATGGGGGAATAGAATTAAATGGGTTGATAACGAAACAGATATCACTAAAGATGAAAACGTTGCCAGTTATATCATAGCTCATGAATTTTTCGATGCATTACCTATTAAAAGTTTCCAAAAAACTGCACATGGATGGAGAGAGTTAGTGGTTGAGCATACACCGAGCGTCAATAACACCCAACTTTCATTGCCAGAAGACTCCACAACAAATCCTAGCGCAGAAAACAATGACTTATTAAACACAGAATTTCATTTAACCTTGTCACCGAAGGAAACTACTTCTTCAATTATCCCTGATTTAAATCCGAGATTCAAAGATTTACCTGTAGACTCAAGAATTGAAATTTGTCCCGATGCTGAATTATATGTTTTGAAGATGGCCCAGCTCTTAAATAATGAAAAGACAATGGGCTCGGTATTAATTATTGATTACGGGTTGAGTGAAGGAATACCTGATAATACATTAAGAGGTATCTATAAGCATAAGTTTGTTTCACCATTTATAAAGCCTGGTGAGGTTGATTTGTCTGTTGACGTGGATTTCACCAACCTTAAAAATATAACAGAAAAAATATGCAAGAGTTTCGGGCCTGTTGAACAAGGAGATTGGCTACATGAATTAGGCATAGGCTATAGAACTGATCAATTAATCAAAGCTAATAATGGAAATGCTACGGCTCAAGAAAAAATCTATAATGCTTATCAAAGATTAACTAGTAAAGATGAAAAAAGTATGGGGAAAATCTATAAATTTCTTTGTTTAACACCTCATGAATCAAAAAGACCTGTTGGATTTGGAGGATCTGTATAATTACCCTTATTAATAGACAACATATTCTTTAGCGTTAGCGTAAAGAGCATTCTTGATAGCGAGTCTACTTGGGTTACTCAATAATCCATTTCCATTTGTTAATTGCTTTGAAGGATGACTTATAAGGAAATTCACAATAGAATAAACAGTAGTGTTTTAAGAGGAGTCTTATTTCTTCAATCTCATCTACCAATTCTAATCGGTTTATGCGAGCCAAATCTTCAGTACTTATCCATGCCTTTGTATGATCATCTGAATCATAACCTCCTACATTACTCATATCAGTCAATTTAATATTAGATGACAGGCACTTTTCGGATAAAAACTTGTATCGTGTTTCTAAATTTGGATATTCATTAAAAGTTAATAGATTGATTCCTCTATTAGATAAATTATACGTCATCGTTGTCCCGAAAGCATCATTTAATGACATAGGTTCGTAGACTAAAAGTGATAATAGAGCTCCTGATGTAAAAGCTTTCTTCCAAAAATCTATGATTCTTTCATTTTCTTCTGGATTAAGGTAACACAAGACACATTCACTTAATATAAGCGTTGGTATATGTGTATCCACATGTTCAAGTAATGAACAACCACCTTGTATGTCGGTTAACTGACGTAGATCATAACTTATAAGATGATAGTTGTCGGTATGCATATTAGCCTCAAGCTTTGCAAATTCTTCTTTCGAAGTGACAGGTTGTGCGGTTTCATTATATTTGACAATACCGGCTAGTCTACTATCATTTATGATTGCCAACTTTTTAATTTTCACAGACTCAGGAAAGTCAATTTCACAGTACTTAACATCTTCATATTCTTCCAAAATTCTAAAACATCGGGTGTCAGAACCGCCTCCTAAAGATATAATCTGGCACTTTTTGAACTCCTTTATGAATTCCTGTGTTACAATATCGATCAGTTGTGTTCTCAAATATGTACCTCTATTAATCAATGGTAGTTTCTGTTCATTAAAAACAGATCTGAAAGTTCTATTTGCCGACACATTAGTATAACCAGTACATAATGGAAGATGTACTTTATACGAAGATATAAGACTATCAATGAATGGGTCGGGCGTCGAAAAGTACGACTTGTTGTTTGCACTGTAACGACAGCTAAGAGCGTCTAAATCAGTCGCCCTAATTACTTTATCTTGCTTTTCTTTAGGCGATATCATGTATTCTATTATACTTGCTAATAAGACTGATACAGTAATCTACGATAATTAATATAACTACGCGAGTGTACACAAATCATAAAATTTCATTTTATGCCGTACTGATAAATCAGTCTTTTCTTATTATTACCCACCAATTATCCTTTTCATACCCTTGATCTACCAAAGAGCAACCTCCTGCTGCAAGAGCATTATCTACAAGCTCACCTTTTTTATATAAATGATAGTATCTGTATTTGGTTTCTGGTGTTTTGGATTTCTGCTTTTCATTTTTATCCAGACTAGAATCATTCTGCTGATCTTGCTTTTTCGATTTCCCCTTAGCCTTATCATTCTTTGGCTGCTTATTTTGTAACACCCACGGTATTAATATATCCTGATCATCACCTTCTTTGTAACCTCTTCTAGAATTTTCCTGTTCTAATGCCCAGCAATATATCAAAACTTCACCTCCACTTCTCATCTTTTCGAGAATATGTTTGATTGCCAATACTCTTCTTTCTACTGTTGCGAAGTGATGAATAACTGCGATCGAAACCGCAAAATCAAATCTATTACCGGGATGCGGTAAGTTCAATCCATCTGCAACACCCACATTGTAAGTATTACTCGACAAACTCTTAGCACAATCTATTAACCCATCAGATCTATCAGTGCCTATCATAAACAATTTTTTATTCACACCAAGATATTTCCCATTACCACACCCGACATCTAGTCCAATGGAATAATCCTTCTGATTCAGAAGAAATTTTTCAACGATTGGCCATGGTTTATAACGTGTTTGGGAAAAATGTGGCGCTATTTCATTATATACTGCATGCACAAAGTCATTCTCTTGATTCACAGGATCGATTTCTTTATCTAAACTTGGGAGTGACATACTTTTTCGATAGGGTTAAGATATTCTTACACTACTCTAGATGAGTTCATAAAATTATTTCGAATGACTTCACGTGATTTGAACTTTAAGAATCTATCATTTGTTTCTTAAGCATTGAAGTATCCAATTATCATGAAATCTACGCTACAATATTCTAATAGTATACTTTTGTATATCTTAGTATGTTTGATAGGAGCGTTATGTCCATTTTTTCCATTTTTGATGAACAAATCAGTTTCATCCATTGAACAGCTACAACGACTCAGGTCGTTTATTATCAATGATCTTGCTATAACTATACCGATATATGTCCGCTTCGGCGATAAAGGATTCAATTTCCCTGACTTAATAGAAGCGACACAAGTTGAATTGGATTACGAATTGTATAAGACAGTTAATACTAATTGGCGATTTAAATTGATTGATGAACTTCAGAGCAATAGGTCATACGGAGACCATGAAAATTATATTCTAGAATTAACTCATTCGGATGATAATTTTGTAATAATTGAGCCTAATATGTGCAAGGCTCAGGTACATTATTCACAAGCGTCAGTTTATGCTAATGACTTACCGTTTTTTATAACTCAAGCTACTTTGGAGCATTTGATGTCTGCTGAAATTGAATTGTTACGGTTATTAAATTTATCTGACAATGCATTAGACGTACCTTCAATTGAGGCTAAAATATTTATTGTTGGCCTGGAAAGTAAGCGTTTTGAAGAAATAATTGAAGAAAATTTTGCACCTCTCAAATCCTTGATGGAGGAAACGCTGGGCCTTTCAAACATAAATGTTACGATAACAACTTTAGAGTCATTGAATTATGAAAGTATGAAAAGGTCGACTGATTTTGTATATTACCTTTTTTCTGACAATCACTATGTACCCCATATTACTAACCGAACCATTTGTCCAAACTGCAAGTCATATTTACACAATGATTCATTTACGGAAGAAGACGTCGCTCATTTTGTTTCAGAAATTTCTGAAGAGTTAAAAAATGCCTTGGGTTTACCAAAAAGCCCCATGAATAACTTAGGTGTTAAGGTATATGCAATGAAGCGTTATCTCACTGTGAAAATATTAATAGAATCGATAGACTATATGATGACTGTGGCTATAAGAGATCAAGGTGCTTATTCGGCAGCAATAAAGAAGTTCATTACTAATTTAAATCCGCTTATCGATAGTCTACATAAAAACCAATCCAAACATGATTGGAACAGACTAATAACTTGGAGTAGAGAATTCAAAAATGCCTCATCTTATCTTCTTGAAGGCTCTAATAGGGGTAAATAACATTTAGTTTATCGTCATTTTCAAATAGACCACTAGGTACGCTTCAAGGAAGTAATTAACTAAAATAAATTGTACCCTTGTTGTAGCGTGCACGTGACATGTATTCAGACTCGCTCATTTTGTAAATATTGATTGATGATGATTTTTTAATTACTATTAGCAAGACAATATTATGCAAACTGAATATGATGAAGATGAGCATCTAAGCGATGTTAGTCTAGACGAAGAAGATGAAGAGTTGATTTGGAAGGTCTTTTATAGTTCTCTTGAAAAGGAAACACAGGATTCTCCGTATAATGAAAGTGAATTGAGTGAAAATGAAGAGTTCGACGATTTAAGTGACATTTCTGACATAGACGATTCAGAGCTTGTTTCAAAGTATAAAGAATTAAAATCTCAGAAGATTGGGAATTTGAATGAAGAGGAAAAGAAAAGATTGATCATAGCTAACTTTACAGAAGATCAAATGGAAAGATTCGAGTCATATAGACGAATGACCGTCAATAAACCCGGAGTGAAAAAAATTTGTAATGGGGTGCTTGGTCATTCAATTGCACAAAATATAGCTGTTGTTTTAGCTGGTCTATCAAAGCTGTTTCTAGGAGAAATAATAACAAGGGCATTTGAAATTCAAGAAAGAGAATATAAAGCCCAATTGATACTTGATATAGACAATAAGAAAAAGCAAAAATTAGATATTTTAAAAAGTTTGGAAAATGGGAAAGAGATTGAAGTAGACGATAGAAAATTACGGTATCGTGGTGATACTCAGAGACCGCTTCTCCCTGAACATATTCGCGAGGCTTGGAGACTTTATAAGTTGGAAAATAGTGGCATTTTTAGTGCACAATGGCGAGCACAAGGGGATTCTGACGGTAAACTATTTCGTTGAAATTTTGACGCATCATTGATTAATATTTCTTTTGATAATTTGAAATATTTTACTTGAATATAATTATGAATTAATGCCAGAAACATTGGAAATAATCAATGCAGTCTTCAGTATCCATTTCATCAAAGCCAATTTTACTAATTCTGCAACTATTATTTTCTGAGAGAGTAAGAAGAAACTACAATTTAATAACTTACAAAGATTTTAAAATGGTATGTATGGACACCTCTAAAAATTGGAGGCTACGTGTATATTTTTCGCTGATTCTTGTCATGAACAAATGAAATCGAACATTTAAAATGTGACCTAACATATTTTTTTCAGACAACAGGTTTTAGATTCTTTAAGATATTTGGAGCGGTAGCAATGAGGCTACCGCAATATTCAGTACATGAGATCATTATTCATAATTTACAAAAAAAAACTAAACACTTCGAAATAATCAAGAAACATTGGACCTAGAAGAAATGCACAATGATAGATCCGCTATATATTAAGTGTTTTTTATTGCTGTTACTGTAAGGATATATTATGAGCCATTAGCTAAACAAAATTGGGGTGTCAGGTTCCCTACTATTTTAAAATTGACTATGAAAATTGTAAACGATAATTGATATACCTGTTACTTGAAGACTGCTTTCTGTTGAAATAAATTGTTTAATTCTATGTTTGATGCGACCATTGTAATTGCTAGCAGTAAGTTGATCTAAATTATAATACACACAAGTACAATAATTTGGTAGGTCAAAGAATCCCTATTTAACTTTAAGTATAGAAATTCCATCTGTACTTTTTGCGTTATCTAATAATGATCATAGGTTGTTGAAAAGTCAGAAAAAAGTAGAGCCATATATAAACTGGCAGCTGAATATGACATTACAGTTTCCAAGGTTCAGGAAACGTTACCTATTATTTAATTCAAACATATCTACCCAAAAGGCCATATTTCGTGTTTATATATGACTTTCTATTGGCTTTTAAATAAAATCTTGGGCAGCGTAATCTATTTTTTATAATATTTAGACCTCAACAAGTGCTTAATTTGTATAGAGTAAATTATTAATAGTTATATCGAGAATGCAAGTTAGATACAAAATCTATAAGTGCTCGTGAGCAAAAAATGCATTCCATATTCAATACAAATGAGGAAATATGAGCTGACGACTAGAATAATCTTTACTAGTTTGACTAATTAATAATTGAGCTTCTAATTAATATTCATTACTCAATAAGATAAACCCTAATTATGTAGTTTTTATTACAAACTATTTAAACTGAAATGAATATTGAAAAAGTTTCCTTGAAAAGATTACTTAAATAGCACAAACTATACAAATCCTTACGGCAAAAAGCGTCAATAAACACAAACTTGAGCCAAAAGTAAATATCACAGGAGATATAATTAATGTTCGTACGAAATCTTTATATAGCAGGTAAATAGAGAAAAAAAGATTTCTCGCTGAAGTTTAAAATCAAAGGATTAACAATCAGAGATTTATAGGAATTAATATTGAGCGAGACACTGATGATTTCAATATACATTTTAATGACTATTTTGACAATCTTGAAGTAATTTCACTAAAGTGTTAATCAGTACCATATTCATTTCCATTTTAAACCGTGTGTAATTAGTGTATTCCAGTATACAATCTAAATTGCTGAAATATTTGAATATTTAGCGGCATTAAATTCGCGATTATTAATTTATCTAAGAAAAATGCAAACTAGTTGCAAAATCGAGTTACGACTCAATTGGGTAAAATTAAATGAATGTAACATATGAATATTGCCATATTAAGACAGTAGGGGTAATTAGGGATAGATACCTTTACTGAATTTTACTGGATTGAGTATCAGGCATACGCTTACATTCCTGAATTTGTTCGTTCTTCGAAATTGTCCTCTCGTACTGTTCGGGGAATTATGGTCGGTTATGCACCTACACAACATGCCTACCGTATCTTTGATCTCAACTATGGTACGATGGTAGTCAGTAACAATGTAAAGTTCGATGGATCTGCGTTTCCCTTCCAAAAAGCTGATAAAGTTCCTTGCAACTTTCATGACACGAAGCGTCTGTCTGTGTCTTCGTTCTTTTCGGCACTAGGTGTTCAGGCTACGCTTGAGCTTGCCGATACTACTATGGATATTGATCCAGTCGATCTGGATACCTTTATGACTGGGTCCACATCTTTGACTGTGCTGGACTCCCCAGGCGCAGCAGCTCACTCTTTGGCTTCCGTCCAAGATGATGTGTCCGCTGAGAATACTTTGGTTCATTCACTGGATACTGAGATGAATGAACCTGAACCTGATGTGTCTTCAGATGTTATTCTTCTGGCACCATCGAGCGCAGTTGTGCCTAGCTCTTCTGACGCTCGCCTTCAGCGCAGGCTGACTCCTCCTCCTTCTTCTCCTCCGCCTTCTTCTCCTCCGCCTTCTTCTCCTCGTGTCCTTGAGCCTTTGTCGCCCCGTGTGGCTCCGAGGTCAACATCTGGCCCGCTCATTGAACATATTTCTACTTCCGAAACCTCACTTTCAGGGGAACATGAAGAGTATGTTGACAAATCCGCAACAAGAAGAAAAGTCATTACTGATAAACTGCGTAGAAGATCGGAAGTGTCTGAAGATGAAAGTGAACCTTTTAAGAAACATAAATATGAAGCTATGTGTGAGCCTCCCTGCGTTGGCTCAGGTTCATCACTGGTTACTAGTGGCTCTGGATATTTTATGTCGCATGCATATGTTGTAAGTACAAAACAAAATGGTATGCCATGACTTACGAACAAGCTATGCTGAGTGATGAATGCGTAAAGTGGAAAAATGCGATGGATAGTGAGATGAGTGCTCACTATTCAAAGCACACTTGGGATCTTGCCATTGCCAAAGGATCGAAAGGCAATAGGCAACAGATGGGTATTTACCAAGAGGATAATGGTAGATACAAAGCTAGACTTGTAGCACAGGGATTCAGTCAGGTTCCAGGGGAAGATTACTTGGCCACGTTCAGTCCAGTCATCATATACGAATCTGTGAAGCTATTTCTAGCATACAGTGCTGTCAATGGAAGAATGGTCCATAATATTGTCGTTGATACGGCCTTCCTAAATGGAACTGTAGAGGAAACCCTCTACATGAAGCAGCCTATGGGCTTTGTTTGTTGAAGTAAATTGTCTAAGTCCATGCTGTTGTAGTTAATAATAGTAGTAAATTCTAAGTATCTCAATTAATATATAATTTACTTAATTCCTATACAAATAGTCTGAATTATGAGGCCGTAAGACCTCCTTTTATAGTTCAAGAAATTGGGATCACATTCCGTCCATTTTTCCTACTGGAACAATGGAATGGGCAAAGTCATAAGGCATTTTATCATCCAGATACTAATCTGTCCAATGGTAGGTTCATACGCACTCCGGATCGTAAGGCGTCATTGATATAGAATAAGGCACTAATATAAGGTATTGTGATTTTGCTCAAATAAGTTATTCGCAGCCGAATATATAGATGGTGAATTTATGTTAATTTAATGCTGCGACTTATTTAACAGTAAGCGTACACCAAACTACCAAACGGGCGTAATCCGTTCAACTACGGTGGGCTTTTGTGCCAGCGCTTATACGGAGTAGCGTTCTGGAGCGCACGCGAAGGTAACCGATTGACGATAAACACGGCGCAACTAATAGCCTCAACCCAGAAACAGAGAGGTGTTTTGGCTGTAAACATCATAAATCGTGCCTTTTCGGTAAGCGTCCAAACAGCACGCTCACTAAGACCATGTTGATGACTATTGTATGGAACATTAGTCTGGTGAGTAATTACGCGCTCAGTAAGATACTGATCAAAGCGAGCGGACATATACTCACCATTGTGGGAACAAAGATTCACCACACGATAACCACCTTTATTTGGAAAAAACGTTCCGCCTGCAAAATATACTCAGAAATACACAGAGGGATAGCAGCTTTGGATGCAATCGGATAGACAACCATATACCTAGTATAGTCATCAACAACAACAAGATAATACCGATCATATCTCAAGCTTGGCTCAGGGAAGGGACCACACACGTCAGTGTGTACAAGTTCTAATGGGGCCTTCACAGAACTACTCCCAGTAGTCAATTTCTTTGGAAGAGAGTATTCAGCTTTGCCACGAGCACACGCTTCACAAATGGTACCAGAACCGGTTGATTTCGACGCAGCCTCGCGATACGAGGGAGAGTGCTTGCAAATAGCACGCTCAACAGCGGTACCAGGATGGCCAAGACCAGAATGAGCATTAAATCTCGCATTCAAAACACTGCCATATGGCACAGGTACAAGCTTAGGACGCAAAA